>VZRF01008738.1:98160-124955 GCA_013396875.1 Vireo altiloquus
TCTTCTGTTATGGGTGGTTTCAGATTTTGGTTTTGTACTTTTTTTCTGCTTTTAGACAGTATTATATATTAGAACCTCATGGTCGTGTTTGGGTTTGCAGGACTCAAGAAGAATGAACTGTATTAAAAATTCTCCACTGTAGCTCAAAAGAGGCTCAAAGGAAACATTTTTATCCACATTACCATTCCTCCTGAACAATTTGTTACCTCTATTTATATTCACAATTTACACCACACATTTTTTGAAAGCAAGTATGGCCTTTCCTCAGTATTCCTGCAAAAAGGCATTTTTCATATGACTTCACAGCCTGAATAAAATTTCTTATAAGAATCTGGAGTAGAAGGAGTCAAACTTTTTTCACCTCTGACTTTGCAAGGATCTTGTGTTTAAATAGCTACATATAAAAAGAGATCTAAAAACACCTGACAAATTTATCTAGAATCAAAAATTCCCTATTTATTTGGGGGAAAATTTTGGGAATTTCAGCTGAAAGAGAGTATGTCCTAATTAGTTCCACAAAGTCTCTAGAAGATTTGTAGCTCGGATTCATTATACCCCAATTTTTAAGTGTTATCTTCTGCTATTTGTATTCGCAGGACTACATTTTATATGGTGTATGATGATGCATCTTCTTGGGAAGAGGAGCATTAACACTGAAGAGCTTGGAAGGTGAATTATGTAGAGAACAGCTTAGAGAGAAGCTCAAATGCTGTGCAGTGTGTAATGAATAACGAGCTGCATCATATTAAAATATATGTATATATATTATTTGTGTAAGCTTATGTGTGTATATCATGCCAGGATGATATTTTGTGTTTTCTTTTGTACCCCTTTTATATAGTTTTCAGGTATTCTTAGTGCTTTTAGCCCACACTTGAAGTTCTTTAAGCTTGTTAGCTTGGCTAAGACTCACTGTGCTGTTATTCCAGGACACCAAACATCCNGCAGTGTGTAATGAATAACGAGCTGCATCATATTAAAATATATGTATATATATTATTTGTGTAAGCTTATGTGTGTATATCATGCCAGGATGATATTTTGTGTTTTCTTTTGTACCCCTTTTATATAGTTTTCAGGTATTCTTAGTGCTTTTAGCCCACACACTTGTAGTTCTTTAAGCTTGTTAGCTTAGCTAAGACTCACTGTGCTGTTATTCCAGGACACCAAACATCCTGGAAGCCCCAGACACCAAGGTCCTTTCTAGAACATTCTGTAAACTAATCCAAAAAGTAAACCAATCCAAAATCTGTTAACCCATCTAAAAAAGAGGTTCCTCAGAAGGGGAGACTCAGTCAAGTCTCTCGTTGGGGAATCTTTGATAGATATGTTAATTTTGCAAGGCCTGTAAATTGTATCCTGTGTGCTTTTCAGGGCATTTCCCCTGCATGAAGCACCTAAGAATCCTTAAATAAATATCGAGGTAAAAACTCCTTTTCCCCATAACCATGTTTTGGCTTTTAATTTTAAGACCAGGAAAAGGCAACACACATATATATACACATGCATTGCTTTTATTTTTTAATTTAAACCCAATTATTTTCCCATTAAAAATGTGGCTTTCTGCGTAGAGAAAATTGCTTGTCTTGGAATCATATTTTGGCCTCGTCTACTCCTAAACAGAGCTGAGATCTGTGCTTTGAGACCTTTCCTTGTGACTTTACATTTCACATTGCTTCGGTGTTTAGGAAGAAGTTTGTGGGGTGGAGTTCATTTAAGCAAACTTCCTTCCTCACTAGGTCGTGCTAAATTGGTTTCCATTTTACCAATATGGAATTGTCTTCGTTCTTGGGAACATCCTTCACTGAATCCTCCATCACTCTCTTCCCTGTGATGGTGCCTTTATTTATGCAGCTGCTGAAATGTTCACTGTGAAGTATTACACTTTATTAAGGTCTCATGCTTTTTTACTCTGCTTCAGACTCTGTTCCAGTTTGCTGAAAAGTTATTCTGTGGTTCATAATCCTTTAAGTAAATGTGGTCTTGTTTTTGAGCTAATTTTGGCTGGTTTGAGGAAAGCAGTAATATTTTTGTTATTAATATATTAATTCAATGGATTTACTTCTTCTTTGTTCATAGCTTGCTTGTAAATGACATAGATTTTAAGACTGTGTTTCCTATTCCAAATTGCCCAGTAAATATTATCTATTGACAAATTCTTGCCTGTGGACTGCCATTACACACCTAAAGTATTATTTCTGAATGTATTTTTCAAGCTGATGGGGTTATTTTCTTCCCATATATTTAATCCTCTACATGATGCATTTACTATTTTCTGACTGAATGAAGAAAATACTCTGACTTTTTTTTCTTTTTTTTTTCTTTTTTTTTTTTTTAGAAAAAGATAAGTAGAAGCTCAGGTAATTTAATTAGGATACATTAACCTTTTTTTTCCCCCTCAATTATCCAGCCGCTCTCATATTCTGGCACTGCTCACAAACACCAGATTTAAAAAAAAAAAAAAGAAATCTTATTTCCTTCTGACTGAGGGATCATGACCTAAATTGCTGAATGCTAGGCTTTTTTTTGCTGCTTACAGCAAATGTTTACATTTAATTTTCTTCCACTACATTGATACCACAGAATAATGCATGGAATAGTGCTTCTGAAGGATTCAGTGAGATCCCAGTACAGGTGCTGTTCCTGTGCTGAATGAAGCTCTGTCTGCTTTAAGCAGTCAAAAAGTGCATTGATGTAGTGGTACCCATTTGTCCATTTCAATTTATTAAATACATATTAGTGGCAGGCAGCTGTCCTGAGACTCTGTGGCAGGGCTGGTTTTGTACATACACTGTTGCATAGTAGCTATTTGCCATGGTAAATACTTCAGATGTGAATATGCATTATTGTCTGTCAATTTTAGCAAGTTCCCCATATTTCTGCCATTACTGTTCACAGGGAAATGAATAATAAAAAGAATAGGAACAGAATCCAACTTCAAAGTTGGTGTAATCCCTTGCTATTTGCACAGCTGCAATCATGAGACATTCATATTTTTGTTGTGAATATTTGAATCTGAATATCAAAGTGAAACTTGGAGAATGCCACCCTGTTGACCAACATAATAGAAAATATTAGTACAAATCTCTCAAAGCCTAATTCTTGGGCAGACGTGAATAATGTCTTATTGAAAGCAAATCTTGTTCAAAGCTACAATGATTTCTGAAATGTATAGAGCAATCAAATCAAGGGAGTCAAGCCTGAATACACAGATAGAAATTTGACCCATAATGCAAAGATTTCTTTTATTAGTAGTTCTTAAAATGGAAAGTAATTTCCAAGCGCCTTCATTGTAGTAACCTGCTCAGGTCCCAGGCCTGGCTATATGTGTTTCTTTCCTAATCAAACAGGGAAATATCCAAGCTTTTATTACCATGCATTGTAAAAACAAAGGTGTTGATGTAAAATCTCCATGGAGGAAAACTACAAGTAATTTTGCAAAGCACAAGTTTTCCAACCAGCCTAATATACTTTACCCGCAGTCTTCTTTCACTGACTGAGGTTAAAAAAACAGCCATCAAAAAATCCCAGAAAAACTCTATTCCCTGATTTATTTTTGTATTTGCCAACAACAAATTGACACTGATTAGAGCATTATCTTCTGTTTGGAAAATACAACCAGAAAAACAGCAAAACCAGAGAAGTCCTCTTCGACTCAAAATGTCAGATAAAACCAACATTTCACTCACCAAATATTTATAGCTGTAGTGCTTCAGTGTTTCAAGTAGAGATGAAATAGAAATAAGCCATTGACTGATGGGAATCAAGGAGGATAACCAGCTAGGTAGGTTGTGGCACTGGCCAAACTCCAGGCACCCATGGCAGCTGGGCAGAGGGGAAAAACAAATTAAACAAAGGGTTCATGAGTCAGGATAAGGACCAGGAGAAAACACTCCAAGGGCCAAACCGACTCAGCTTAGAAGCACAAAGTGAGTTTATTACTAACAGAATCAGAAGAGGATAATGAGAAGTAAAATAAGCCCTTAAAGAATACCTTTTTCCCCCAACCCCTCCCTCCTTCCCACCGACAGTGCAGAGAGGCAGGGGGGTCGGGTTTTGGCCAGGTTGTCACCCGAGGTTTTCTTCTGCTGCTCAGGGAGAGGAGTCCTTCCCCTGTGAGGCCCTGGGGTCCCTCCCACGGGAGACAGTTCTCTGGGAAATTCTCCAGTATGAGTCCACTCTCACAAGCAGCATTCCTGCCAAAACTGCTGCAATGTGAGTCCCACCCACGGGCACACAGTCCTCCCAAAACTGCTGTGGCATGGGTCACTCTTCCACGGGGTGCAGTCCTCCAAGGACAGGCTGCTCCAGCCTGGGAGCAGGGCCCCCTCTCTCCACTGGGTTTTCAATCAGCCTCCTCCAGGCATCCACCTGCTCTGCTTTGAACACCTCCCACACGGCGTGTGGGTGGATCTCTGCATCCCCCATGGATCCCCATGGGCTGTGGGTGGATCTCTGCATCCCTGTGGATCCCCATGGGCTGTGGGTGGATCTCTGCATCCCCCGTGGATCCCCACGGGCTGTGGGTGGATCTCTGCATCCCCATGGATCCCCATGGGCTGTGGGTGGATCTCTGCATTCCCCATGGATCCCCATGGGCTACATGGGCACAGCTGCTTCACCATGGTCACCACCACAGCCTGCAGAGGCATCTCAGCTCTGGTGCCTGGAGCACCTCCTGCCCCTCTTTCTCCTCTGACCTTGGTGTCACTATGTTTTTTCCCTCACATGTTCTCACCTCCTCCTCTTTGGCTAGAAAAAGAAACTGTGCCCCCTTTGCTTTGATTTTCTTTTAAATCTGTTATCACAGAGGCATTACCACCATCTCTAACTGGCCCAGGCTTGGCCAGCAGCATGTCCATCTTCAGAGCCATCAGGGATTGGCTCTGCCAGACACAGTGGAAGCTTCCAGCAGCTCCTCACAGGAGCCACCTCTGTGGCCTCCCCGCTACCAAAAACCAGACCATGCAAAACCAACACAATAATATATAAAACAACTTGAAAATACAAAGGTAAAAGTAAACTAGAATAATAATTTTTGAACCCCTAAAATTTAAGATTCATCCTGAAGGGGTTTTTTTTTTTTTGGTAATTAATTTACCATAGTATTTTTAACAAAGGAAAAAAATATGTTTCTTTGGAATCTTAATATGAAAACTTCTTAAACATAATGAAGAAGTAGGAGATTAAAATGTTAAAAGGAGAATACAGGATTTTCCAATGGATGGCTAGATTCCAGAGGGCAAGAACTGTTAGTTTTTCTGCCCCATTGGCACCATTCTTCACAGATGAGGTCCTAAATTTGGAAGGATCAGAAGAGTTTCCAGTATCTCAATGTATTTTGCTAACACTATTCATCATATCTTGGAAATTTTACTTTCTTAACTGGAAACTATAGCAATTAAAAAGATATCTGCAATAATTAGAGCAAATGATTCAAGAAACAAAACCTAATGACAAGGGAGCTGCCAAAGTGACTGTAACATATATCTAAAATAAATTAAAATCTACAAATTAATCATTGTCTGTCTGTATCCCACTCAATCTAACAGAACCAAAAACCCCATATATTTAAACCTACAATTTATAAGCGCTCCCTGGCAAAAATCAATAAAAAGCTTTAGTGGGCAGAATGTGTGTAATAGTAACAAGTAGAAAGGTTAGTGTAGAAGTTAATGGTTCTATCAAGAATAAAACAGAGCTAAAGTCTGAAGAAAAGCTCTCCCACAAGTGGTTCATTAACCTTGGAGAACTCCAGCATATCTTCAAAGTAAAGATTACAACAAACCTGACTCAGTCACTAGTAGCACTTGTTAGCTCTTGGCTTCAGAAATCAACAGCTTTTTCATTTGCATTATGAAACTATCACAAAGCTTTCATTTCACTATGATGTTTGACCCTGTAAACTAAACTAGATTAGTTAATCCAGGATCACATGGGGCAGTGGGAATGATGGTGAATACCTTCCCTAAACACAGCCCTGTGTGCTCCCAAGTAGCTGCAAATCTCACACCAAAGTGATCAATAATAGACAACGTCCATGGTTAATTGGCATCACAATGCCAGGGAGCTGGAGGTAATTTTGATTAACTCACCAAGGAGCAATTGCACCCTTCCTAAGCAGCCGAGACATGTCAGTGTTTTTCTCCCAGCTGAAGCCTGGATAATCTCCATCTGCTTTTTCCTCAGCATTAACCACCACTGACAGTAGTGAGTCTTGGTCCTCTTCTTTCTTCAGCTCTCCCACATCTCCTCCTAGATTTTCACTTCCCACTGAGCTTTCCTGGGACAAATATTTGCCATAACTCTCAGGGTAAACAGAAAACCTGTACATGCAGTGGTTCAAACTGTTGCCTTTCCCTGGTCTTAAAATTAAAACCAAAACACNAAAATGTGTTCTGGAGAGGCCCTTGGTGTCTGGGGCTCCCAGGATGTTTGCTCTCCTGGTTTAACGGTGCCGTGGGGCTGAGCTGAGTTATCAGCCTTGGGAAGTCACAGTGTGGGGGCTAAAAGCACTGAGAATACATCAAACTATAAAAGAGTGTGTAAGAGGGGTATAAAAGAAAAAGCAAAAAATCATCCTGGCATCAAAACCTGTATCAATGCCTCTGATATTTCTATTGCTATCACACGGCAATGAACAGAAAGGTCATTTACAAACTCTGTAAGCCACTCCTGTGTCCAAACTAGGAAAAATTTGGAGAGATTACTAATAAAATACCACATGTAGCATTAGTTAGCAGTTCAATATAAAAAATGCATTGCCATATTGTACATTAGGTCTTAGGAAAGGCCACCACAAATTACACCTTTTGAAAATGCAACCAATGGAGTCCCATTTAAACAATAAGTGCATAAAATTTCTTTTGAGATACATTTTTTAGTAATATATGCTTATCAAAACACACAATTATTTATCTGTAATGTTTTGCAACTGATATCCATGATCAAATATCACTATATTATAGCAGCATGGTTCAATATTTCTCATAATTGCATATATTCCAATTTATCTTTCAATATGAGATTGCTATTTTGGTACCACACAAATTTTTCTAGTTACAATGCCTCATATTCACTCTTCTTGCTAGATTTTAGGGTCTGCATCCAGCATTCAGTATGAAATTAAATGACAAAGTAAAATAAATATTAAGAAAATACTTTTTGAGGAAAAAGTACCATGTAAGTTAAAATATAATTTAATGTGGGAAAATTCAGGAAGGAAATTTCAATGGAAAATACATGAAAAATCCTGGACTAGAGTTTCCACTTTCTTTAGACTCTCTTGAAAATTGTGCTGATACATTGGGTTATATTTTTGCAGCTGATCCTAAGCTGCTGCTGCAATTTATCCAAATTAAGGAACCCTCCAAGGTCAGTACTCTCAGTTTCAAGTCTCACATCGAACTATAATGACATGAGTATAAATAAAATCAAATTCACTTTTGTCATGGCAGTCAAGAATCTCCTGACCAAAACCATTATTAGACTAGACTTTGGAAAGAACTTTTCTGAGTAAACTATTCATTCTGAGATTAAGTGATGGGGAGTCAACACTGTCAGACATTATTTTTTAACGCTTTCCTGTGTAATCAATAAACAATTTGGTTAAAGTATTGCCATAGATGCAAAACCAAAAATCAATTTTCTGTGAAACAAAGGGAAAGTTGGTAACTGTCAGATGTATTATGTTATAATGACCCAAAGATAAAAATGATGGCAGCCAAAGGGACAGTTGGGACCAAGTTTCACCAGCCACACATTGACAATTCAAATGCATTTGTACCGTGGCCAATCTGTTTCAGTCTCCATTCCATCTACAATTTTTTTTTTTTTCCCCATTTTATTCCTCCCGTCTTCCCCTACCTACTGCTGTAAGTTTTTTTTCCAGCAAGTTTTAGGGTGGAAGTTTAAATGAGCATCTGCCACAGCACCAATGCCAGCACGAGCTGGCCACCAACCAGCAGGGCTGCTCTTGCGTGGGATGCTTGGCTCCCCTTCGGAGGCTGCTCTTAACCTTCGTGACATCCACAGATTCCACCAGCTTGGTGCCTCAAATCCCACGTCCCTGCTTCCCTCCAAATTTTCCAGTTGATGACATATCCTGATGGGGAGGCTCACACCCTCATCCGTCGTGTTTCTTTCGCAAGTCAAAACAAAGAAGTTTTTGTTTTATTTAGCTGCGTTTTGGTTTTATTATTATTTAAAAAAAAAAAAGAAAAAAGAAAGGGAAAAAGAAAAAGACAAATGGGAGGGGGATTCGGTTCATAATTAGGGGAGGAGTCGTTTTTGGACTCAATCCCCAACATGAAATCTGTCGTAAATGGATTCTGCCAAATTGCTGAACAGAGTGCAAATGTGTAATGTGCCAGTTTTTTAATAGGTTTAGTTCTTTGGGCTCTTTCTGCGAGTCCAACCCTTGTGTCATTTCACTGACACTGTCCTTGAAAAATCTTGTTCTGCAACCTCCTTTTTGAACTACATGATACACGTGCTTAAACCTTCCCAGCTGTGACAGCCCAAGACAAAAACGTCAACCTGGGTTTTGGCACACCTAAGGTCTTCTTCAAGTAATCTCATTTGTGCTTGTCCTAGAACTGTTCTTATTAGGCAGCGTCCTTATCTCGTAGTCACAGCTGAGGATGGCATTGTGGCTTCCCAAAGCAGGGTTGCTAGTCTGGCTAAAGGGACATCCAGATCTTAGTTAGCAGACACCATCTCTGGAATCGACTTCAACGAAAAAATTGCCAAAGCCCTTCATCTGTTTTATTTCCCTTGCTTAAAGGATGGGTTAAACAGGCCTGCTTAAGAGTACAATAGCTCCAGCCATTTGAAATGCTAATTTTCATCTTGGCCACAATGTGTTGTGGCATATCAACCCCCCTTATACCTTATTGGCTGCAAAGATAATGAGATTCTCTTAAAAACACATCAGAAAATCCATGACATTCAGGATTCGGATTCCCCTCAAATCCAGCTCCTGCACGCAAGCTCTGAGAGCAACTTCACACACAAGAAAGCATTGTTTTGATATAAAGGACATTTATAGTTAAAACATTAGCACCTCTGAGCAGCCCTTCTTCACAGCAGCTAGAGGCAACTGGTGAATACTGAAATTTGTTCCTGTCTTACAAGGCTTGTTGAACCTTCTAAATGCTTTCCTTGGAGCTGGATCTAGTGATCCAGCTCTGTACAGTCTTGCTGTATTTCCAGTTTATTTGAACGCACGAAGATATCACACAAGCACCTTTGCACAAGGCCAGTCAAACAATAAAAACAAACATGTTGTTCATCCAGATTGTCTGCTGTTGACCCAATCTGTGCTTTGTACTTTCCAGGCTGTAGTGTAAATGTTTCCAGGGACAGATGTTTGGGAGAGAGCTCTGAAAACATCTGATGCTACTTCGAGTCATTTCCAGTGATACTTTTCAGAACAGAGTTTATCACATGTATTTGTTTTTGATTCATATTATTTTTGCAATATACTGACCTATGCTTCAGAAATCTCTGTCTTTACAAATAAACAGTTATAAGATAATACTAGAACAAAGGTGAAGAGGCATACAGCAGAAAAAATTGTCTGAGATTTTTTTATTGCTGTCTGAGTTTGCAAAAACATTGATGACTTTTAAGATTTTAAAACATTTGCAATAGAAGTGAGGGAGAAGGAAGAAACATATCAGTGTAGAATATAAAATGCAAACTTTTAAGGTTTATTTCCCCATTTGAAGACTTTAACCAGATTGGAAATAAAGGGCAGCTTCTGACTTAGACTGGAATTCTAGATCTGAATAGGTGGGTATCACTCATATCATTCATCATCTCAGGTGGGTATCATTCATTCCAATGGATCACTTCAATTTTTGAGATTACAGGAAGACTTGAGATCTATCCATGTGGATTAATCTTTATAAGAAATTTCATTAAAAATAACCAAGGATTTTTGAAGCCTTCTTCATCTATAAAATATTTTAGAATTTTTTCTTTTGTCAAGAAGTAAAATATTTCTAAATGCAATACTTTTTTAAAAAAATTGTAGTTTTCAAATAAAAATATTGTTGATTAGAAAAAAAAAATAAAGAGAATTGCAGAACAGACTTTTCAATGTGTTGTCTGTCACAAGATTGTGTCAGATCTCCCAAAGAAATGCAAATTGTGGTCATAATTTTATTAAGGAAAATTATGTCTATGTTGGAGGTGAAACCATTGATACAGGAGAGGTTATTAAGAGTTCTTTTAAATGGCTTCTTCCTGGTGGCCTACAGTACAATACCCTGAGAAGCTTCAAGTTTTTTCCCATTAATAATATCAGATAATATTCCATTTGTAGCCTATGGTAACCCAAAGAAAATTAAATGAATAGATACATTCACAAAAGAAATTATAGTCATGTCCCAGTAACAACAATTAAAGACACAACTTGGTAGCTGAAGCTTGTATTTTAATGTTCAAGCAGTTATCTGTGCTCAGGCCATGCTCCTGAATGCAGAGGAAGCAATGAATCTAGAAAAGCATTTTAATAGTTCTCTTTGAAGGCTTCAACACCCTGTATCCGATTGCTGGTGAGATGTTTAATGAGTTTAATGAGTTACCATTGTTTAATGAGTTACCAAGCAGAGTTAGTGGTTAGGATTCTTTTGGCAGGCAGTCCCTGTGCTGTTGATGACTCTGCTGCGGATGGAGAGGTGTGGCTGGAGAGATGCAGGAATTTCTCTTTATTTGAGCTGTAATAAGAGGCATCGTGCCTTGTTATCAGCCAATGCTTGCTGCTGACTTCCATGCCTAAAGAGGCAAGCATATACATGCTATGCAGACATGTATAATTTTTAATTTTTTTTGGTTTATGTCACACTTTTTCCCCTAAAGCGTGATTTTCCTGTGGTTCCCATGAAGGAGATGTGTGGGCTCATGGAGCACTGGCTCGGGGAAGAAGGGCAGGGCGAATCAATGTGGCCAACTGAGGTGCAGTTTGTCTGTCAGGGGCCCATTCAAGTCCACTGCAGTTTGTTACTAAAAGCTTTCACTTATGACTTACACCTGCCCAGCCTGACAGCAGGACACTGCTGTAGCAAAGGGCATTAGAACGTGAAGATTTAAAATTGTGCAGCTTCCCTTGGAAAAGTGACTCTGGAAAAGCTTCTTTGATAAAACAGATCAATTTAGTACATTTTAGGAAGAAATTTTTTGCTGGAGGTGGGTGGTGGTGAGATACTGGAAGAGGTTGCCCTGAGAAGCTGTGGATGCTGCATGTCTGGAAGCATTTAGGGATGGGTTAGATGGCACTCTGAGCACCCTGGTCTAGTGGGAGGTGTTCCCATCCTTGGCAGGGGGGTTTGGGACTAGATGATCTTTGAGGTCCATTCCAACCCCTTAACATTCTATGATTCTCCAGAAATATTAAATTTTAGTAGTGGGTACAAACTGTACCTCGGAGCATTTTTCAATCAGGAAATTACTATTTGTGTTTCAATAAGCAAGGAGGCTTTTTTTTTTTATCCAACAGTATTTAAAATTTAAGCAAAGCTGCGGAATTTAGTAAGAACCATGCCTCTCAGATATCAGGAGAAGTTTCTGGAGTTGATGGTGGAAGAAATGGGGATTAAAGTGAGAGGGTTTGTTTTTTGTTTTGTTTTGTTTCATTTTTTCTCTCCAACACTGTGTTCTAGGAAACTCCTAACCCAGCCCCTCACCTGGACTTTGGGCTTCACAGTATTTGCTTGTCATCACAACCCAATTACTTCTTTTCAAATACTTATTTTTCTCTATTTATATAATGACAGCAGAAGGTTCAGGGGTATTTTTTTTTTTTTGTTTGTTTTTATGGTTTTTTTCTGGTTGATGATATCTCCACAGGAAACTTTTCGAAAATTTTTCTCTGTGCTATCTCTCAGTGAGTTGAAAAAACCTTCAAAATTAGGTTTTCTTCATCTAAACCATTTATGTATTTATGGACATATTTGAAGGGGCACCTCAGAAGCCTTGTGTCAGTCTGGAGCACTGTGAGGGAGCCAGAATGGATTGGCCTGTTAGGCTGGGTTTACAGAGACTTTGTGTTGGCAGAGCAGTTCAGGCTCAGGGTGGTGTGCCTTAGTTTTCCTTTTACCTTCTGGCCTCCAGGTTCACGTTGTTGCTTGGATCTCCATTCCATTTCTCTGTCTACATCCAGAGCAGTTTCCCACTTTTTCCTTGCGCTGGCATACTGATGCATCTGCCAGGGTTCTCTGTCCTGTTCTTCTCATGTTATCCTCTATNTTTACCTTCTGGCCTCCAGGTTCACGTTGTTGCTTGGATCTCCATTCCATTTCTCTGTCTACATCCAGAGCAATTTCCATCTGCCATTTCCAATCTGCCAGGGTTCTCGGTCTTGTTCTTCTCATGTTATCCTCTATCTCATGTTATTCTTTAAGAGAATTATTTTTTAGGAATTGTGACTTTGGCCATGACTTTTCAAGAGCCAGGAGAGGCTGTCCTCTCCTCTGAGTACATTTCACTCTCAGCAGGGCTGAATCCTTGCGCCCTTATGAGCAGGATTAAATCTGCAACATCTACCTTAAAAAAAAAATAAAATCCCTGAATTAACCCTTTCTCAGCATTTTGTGAGAGCAGAGTCAACAGCCATGGTAGGCAGAGGGTTTCTACACCATAATTCAATGAGAAACAATAGAAGATTCTTCCCAGAATGTCCAACCAAATGTCAGTAAACCAGGAGCTAATACAATCATGAATGGTAGGAAATTAGTCATTTGTTGCAGACCTTCACATTTATCATTAAATCTTTCTGACTCTACACTGACCTTTCAAAATCAATAAACCAGGCCGCCTGAAACAAGGAAGTTTCCTGTAAAAGAAAGAAAATGGATCTTGTTTGGACCTTCTGTCTGCTAGTTTTTTTCTGAAACAGTAAGTCACATTTGTAGGTCTCCTTTATCAATCCCCAAGTGTTCAAAATGCATTACTCACTAATGAAAGATGATTTTCTTCTTAATTTTTCATCTGATTTCTGGAGTTTATGAGTTGTATAGAAAGAAATACTAAAGCATATTTTTAAGGAGACATTCTTTGTTCTTTGTGGCAACTGAGTTACAAAGTTGAGTCAAGCTCAGTGTGAAATCAATTGTAGATCTAACTAGATTTTTTTTTTCAGGATTGGAAAACTACTGTCTTAATGGTAGGTAAGTTGTTTCTTACTTTGTTTTGGTGAATAAAGTGGTGTGTGTTCCTTGCTAATAAAATAATATTATAATAAAATCAAATGTTAAAAGTAGTAAAGTTAATCAAAATTAACTTTAGTTAATCAAAAAGGAGTATTCCAGATAAAGACACTGTTGAAATTATTTGTAATCTATTTCTATCTTTATTACCTAAAGAATATTATTGACCAGCTTGAAGCATTTATTTCCTGAGCATTGCACTTCAGCAATGCATTGTCCTTATCTCTTCAAGATGCAAAATGTAAATTAATAAATCTCTGTACACAAATGCTGAGTATCACCTTCCATTTTATGTATATACAAATTATTTTTATGTAGTTCTTTTTTTTTGTACTATGCATTGGCATGTTTTTTTTTCTTCCCCATAGCAAAATACAATCAGAATCTTTTTGGCTACCAGAAGCAAAAGAGATGAACATGACAAAAGTAGTTTTGCTTTTCAGGTCTTTCTGTCTCTAACAGATGTCAGAACAAAAGTTTCTGAGCTAGAATTTCTTAAATTTTGAGTATTTTTAAGTTCCTTAGAAAATTAATTGCATGTCTAAAGATCAGGTCTGACTTTGATAGCCCCCTAAATTCTTAGGACACACAGTGTCAAAATACCCATACTGTGCACACATCTCCATCAATATAAACTAGGGATTTGTGAGTGACAGTAACATAATGTGTATAATTCATGGAATGGAATGGAAATATCACTTAGAAGTGTACACACTGAATTCCAACTTCCACAAAAATAGCTTCAGGAAGCCTGGTGTTTGAAAACACAATATATTTAACCAAGTGTCATTGAGTAATAAGGCAAAGGGACGAATTTCAAGATCTACGCTAACACAAAGTCAATAAATGCATGTGCAGTCCAAAGATGTGACAGACACATATATTGTACAAAAAGGATTTCTCGGACAGATTCTGTCAATATAAATATATTCTGTCGACATACATGTGCCTTGTCATGCTGCCTTGTCATAATTGCAGTCTCAAGAGCTTTAATTATCTCTTTAAACCATCGGTATTTACATTTGGTTTGTCTCATGGTCCTTCATTGCTAATGTGTCACCATCTTTTTTTTTCCCATGTGGGGGTGACAACTGGTCACTCTTCATTAATAAAATGACAAGTCTCTTATCCATGTTGTAGTCACAATAGGCTTTAGAAAGTTAAACTTCAAGAGATTAAATTCCCTCTGTGGTTATCCTACAGAACACACACTTCAACAGGAAATGCTTACACATCCTTGTTTTTCTTCTGTCAAGACTAAATTCTATTTTCCAAGACTAAGTTGGGATGAAAACAAGAATGTGAATTCTGTAGTGAAACTGTGACATGTATTGTCAGTTTTTCTAAACTGTACTCTAAATAAGGAAAAATATATTCCTGTGAACATTATCGGTCACATAACTAACAGGATAAATATATAAAGTCTTCTAAGGCTGTGTTTTAGATAGTCCTCATGAAATCCAGCATTAGCCCTAGACTTCAGAGGATCACAGAATAATCAGGGTTGGAAAGGACTCTGGAGATCCTCCTGTCCAACCCTCTTGTTCATCCTACAGGAGGTTGTCCCAGAGTATGTCTAGATGGTTTTTGAGTAGTGACAAGGATGGAAACACAATTTGATCAGCCTTGCGTTCATATGTGGAATTAAAATTAAATTAAAATTAGTGAGTGTTAAAGATATGTAGCACTTAGGCACGAGGAACTTTTACAACAGCCTGAGTGAAACAGATCTGAATATAGTGTTGATTTAGGGTTCCCTGATTTCTTTCTCATTATTGTATTACTTTTCCATTCTTGGGTGAAACAACAGAATTTTCTGTATGCTGGACCACAATTGGCTGGTGCCTGTTCACCTGGAGATTGTAATACTGGTCACCTGCCTCAAAATCTGATAAGAGGGTGACATCAATGATGGTGCCTTTATCTAAAGACATCAATCAGTGATGAGGTCTATCTATCTAAAATTATACACTGCCCTAAACAAGGAATATAATCAACCCAGTACTATCCAAAGCCTTTTTCCACCAGGTAGAAAGACTCTCCAAGTCTGTTAATTTTTAACAGGAATCATAGAAACTGTCGTTTCCGAAGGTGGTGTTTTCAACGTGTGGAAACACAGACCATAGTTCCTTGGTATTCCTGGAACATGACAGCTCTTAAGCCTGAGTGGCTTTGTCAAATAAGTGACAAAGAAGGTATTTTGTGGACAAAGGTGGTGAAAGGCAGTGCCTGTGTAGCTGTGGCATATGCAGCCTTTCCCTTGGAAGCCAAGTGGTGGCACATTAGGTGGCAGTGGCTGTGAACTTGTCACCAGCACATGTTCTACACCTGTTCTTCAAAGTCCTGCTTTTGTGCCCTTGTCAGGCTTAGCTTCATTTCAGCCAAACAGAACAACAGATAGAATGAAGGTGTGACACCTGACAGTCCAACCAGCCCTCCACCTGTGATGCCTTAAATGGCTCCCTAGAAACAGAGGCTAGACAGGAATAAAAATATAAAGGAGGGATTTATTTGAAAGCCTTCAGAGGTCACACTCTGGGCTCCAGAGGCTCCTGCCTCAGTGCATCCCAAAATGGACAATGACAGCTCCCGAGTTCTTCCCACTTTGATATCAGCATCAATTGCCCAAGCAGAAGCCAGGCAAGGATGGAATTTGCCCAAGCTTGCCCCCCTTTCTCTCCCCAAGATGAAGGTTTGCAGTTGTTGGGCCCAGGAGGGTCTGGGTGTCCTTGGAGAGCGAGCTGGAGAGGCTTTGTTATGTCACTGTGAGCATGAGAGAACAGCACTGAATGAGCTCCAGGGAACTGCAGAGTCACACTGGGCACTGCAGGGTTGGGAAAACATAAAAGTTAAATAAAAATTTAAAAGTTAAGTTAAAACCTGAGGCATTAACTGGACCACAGACTTTCCTCTGAATGCATGGTTATGGGACTAGACAAATGCTAAGCAAGAATTTTGGAGTTCCTGTATTTAGTGAGGTCATGAGGGGAGCCATGAATATCTAGGCCCACATCTCAAGCTGCTCACGCGTTGGCCACCTGAATGAATCTGAACTTGGGATTCCTATTCTAGAATAAGACTGACACACAAGCTTAGGGCATGGGTTTTGTAGAGGTTACATGCCTGAGCTGACTCCTTCAGCACAAATCTTAGGCCTTGCATGGCTTGAGGGTGACAAGAGACGAGGCCTGGCGCTGCAGCCATGGCCCTTGGGCTGTGCCATTACCAGGGCACAAACCCTGTTCCCTACAGGGCTGGTTTGGCTTTGCCTACAGCAGATTGCAGCCACTGCAAAGTAAGCATTGCCCAAGGCAGTGAAGCACTCCAGCGAATTTTATTATTCTTTAATGGCTTGTATCAGAAAGGGAGTGTTTAGGCCTAAAAAGAGGATAAGTATGGAAGAAAACCACCACCTCTGTCCAATGGGACCACTTAGATTGAGGATTAGTCGTAAAACTTAACAAATGCTGGAGACATTTACAACTCTCTTCTAACGTAATGGCACCTATACCAAATACTTATATTAAATTGCAAATTTTATGTTCCATAATGCTATGCACAATAAATTAGCAAAGCCTATATCAATCTCAATGTGAATATGAAGACAAACCCGAAAAATCATGTTTATTGTTAAGGATAAATAAAGTAAAACACTTTATTGCTCAGTGACAAAAGATTATAAAATACCTTGCAAAAATAAAGCACATGCTATAGTCCATAAGAACAAAAGGATTGTCTGATTATAGAAAAGACCTAAAATTCAGGAGGGAAGGAAAAGATGAGGTTTAATGCTACTATTTGGTATTAAATTTTAACTTATTCCAGTGAGAATGAAATAAAAAACTTAAGGGAAATCGATTCATAGATTAAAAAAAGAAAGTGTCTTTTGAAGGTTAGTACTGTTATAGTGAAAACTGGTTTCTATTTCATAGGAAAATGCAGCAGCAGTTAGTTTTCTGTATGCATTCAGGGTTGTTTTCACAAATTTTGGGATAACAAATACTTCTTTCTCTTCTCAGATTTGACTTAAATCACAACTAGTAACCAACATTTACTATTGGAAGAAATTAAATACAACTGCGTAAAGTTTTCCATCCTGATTGATCACAAGGGGTTGTACAAAATGTAGGAAAACAATAATTTAGATTTGGTTGTGCTGCCTTCAGGCAGTGTAGTAATGAAGGAGAGTGTGTGGAGTGAAGATATGTCTATATGTATCTATATGTATGTAATATTTTTTAACTAAAAGGTGAAAAAAAAGTCAGATTCTAAATCCCTAAAACTGGTTGTTAAATCCTTACAAAACAAATAGAAGACATCTTGATATCCCTTTTCTCTCTGAGCAGTTTCTAATGACACAGATGTGAGTAAATATTGGTATAATTAATTTTCATAACCTTTTAAACATGTAGCAATTTTCTACTAAAAAAAAAAATGAAACGGGGAAATTGTGGTTTAGAAACTTACATAATTCAATATTGTAAAGATTAACCAACCCTGAAATAGTATAATAAATGGGAGACAAGAGATGTTCAGGATACAAATGCGTGACCTTTGAAAATAAATAAATAAATAAATAAATAAATAAATAAATAAATAAATAAATAAATAAATAAATAAATAGAACATGGGATTGTCAGTTGTAGTTGACTGTGGTTAGGCTTTCATTGGAGGCAGCAGAACATTGATTCAATAAAACATCATTCAGTAAACTGTCCTTTTTCAGCAAGGCACATAAATGTTTGCCTAACTTGTTTAAATCCCACAGAGCTTAGTTCTATGCTGAATCAGGCAGTGGGGAAAATCATGCTGAAAAGCAGGGTACAAATTTCTGATCTCATTAGTTCCTTGCTTCCTCTTTCAACCTTTGCTACTCTCTTAAATCCTTCCCCAGTTTGTAGCTTTTAACAACCGAATGCCACTTCTTTTTTCCATATAAAAAGTATTTCAATCCTCTGAAACAAGTGTTTGGTGAGGCAGGTATCTGCATACCTGGGCCCCCTACTAGACTGAAATTTTTTGTGCCTGCCAAAGGAGAGGAGAGGGAAAAGCCAACTCAGAATGGAAAAACTCCCATTAAATGGCTTAATACTGATGATTGCTTTGCTGTATTTGCTTTGTTGCATGAACTGAGTTTTGTTTCCTATGGATGGTGTGAATGATATTGATATATTTCTATACTCATGAAAGTGTACAGAAGTACAGTTAGCATGAAAACTTGCCTTTGCTCCCAAAGAGTTGGTTTCAGTGTCTGGCCATAGTTAAAGGTTGGCAGAAGAGGACGACAACTCCTTTTGGATGACTGGAAATTTTACTAGAAAAGAATTTGCTATCATTTTGCTATCATTTTGCTCTGGCTTTGTGTTTGGTAGGCATTTGGTCTCTGGGTGGAACTAATTCCATTGCTTCAGGGGAGACTTCACTGCAAGGCCTGGCTGTGTTGGCTCCTTGAGCAGTAAAGCAAAGCTAGATTTGCCTTAGCATCCCACAGACAGCAAAAGCAAAGATGATGTCCCAGGTCTGGTCTGGGCAGCAGCAGTTCTGTCTCACTTGGAGGCATCTGGTCAGATTTGGAGCACTGGATTGATGATGAGGAGGAGGCTCTAGCAGACCTTAAGACTTGCAGAGAAAATAATCATGCTGTGGAACAGAGTGTGTGACTCCTGCCCTGGTGCACACCTGCATGAGAAAATTTAAAAAAAAAAAAAATTACTACTATTTATTTTCATTTCCAAGAAAATTTCAAAACACTCTTTTATTTCTGCCCCTAACTTCCTATCACTTTCAGTGTTATCTGGCAACTATATAAAAATATTGATTTTTATCAATATAACCTAAAAAAATGTATCTGTTTTGATAGGGTAACCATGGTTGGTGATTAGATTATATTAGACTTTGTCCTCAGATGTAGTTCACTCTGGTGATAGACCATCTTCTGGAAATCACATAGTTTGTATAAAAAACCCAAGAAGGTTTCCAATAGCAGCCCAAATTTTCTAAAAAAGGAAAATCACTAGCAATTAATAGTTTCTCCATACAGAGAAAAAGAAAAAGACAAAGAGAGGAAATTGATGAAGATGCAAAGTTAACACAGTTTTGTTAGGAAAATTAAAACTTTCTGTAAAAAATGGAAAATTAGCCTTGATGTAGATGACCTATAAATAAGGATACCTACACTATATATTTCTCCAGAAATAGTTCTTCAGAAAACCACTGCTGCCTACTAGAAAAAAAACAGTAGAAGCTCTTCCAATGTGTAAAAAAAGGCTCCTCATGATGGTGCTCATTAGTAAAAGAGTAAACACACATTCGTGGGTAAGGAAAGAAAATACTTCTTGTACAACTGGCTAAAAAAAAAAGAAACACCAAAAAGGATTAGAGAATCTTTTGGGTCCTTACATAACAAAAGTGAAGTAAGAAAAAGGTTTTGAAAGTTCATCTGAAGACATCCCAATAACAGAAGCTCATGCATTGGCAGCAACCTCTCTAACCAGACTGGTAGTAGAGCTTCTGACATATTAATGAAATTTGTTGCAAGTACTCTTTAAGTAAAAGCAGAATTGCCATAGCGCAGGATTTTATGGTAATGGAGGCTGAATAATGAGAAAATGGAGAGTTGTCATCTAATCACAAAGATCCCTCCCCTTTGAACATAAAATGCATAAAATATCTGAAATATTAATATAATTGTACAAGGTCCTGAAAATCACGATGAAAATATTTTATGAGTATCCTTAGTGTGCCTGTGACCTATAGAGATCATTAATTTGAAGCCTAATAGCCTACCTGATACTGTACAGCTTCCACAACCTGATTTGGCAGAAGTGTATTATATGTATAATATTGTTAATAATGTATAACATAATAGAATGCCACATGGTATTATAAAAAACAGGAGAAGATGATAATTATCGGTATTACAATATGCCAGTAAGAGATCAAAGAATATGAATGTTATATGGACAAATGAAAGTCTGATGATGCACTAATTTTCCTTTTCAAGGAAAGATTACACCACTGGAAAAAAAAATGGACACAATTCCCATAGCTTTTGTCTTTATTGAAAAAAAAAAAAAAAAAAAAAGAGCAAAAAAAAGTAAGTATGTAGAAAATGAGAGTCTCAGTGCAGTAAATTTTTCTCACTTAAAAATATAATTTAAATGATTAGAAAGCACTGTAATTTTTTTCAGATCGAGGATACTTGATTGTCCTTATCATCTGTACTTTTCTGCATCCCTGCCTGATATACCTCCTTATCACTTAACTAGCTAATCAATCACCAGACTTTCCCCTACATTTTAAGCACTGCAGAAGAGAGTCTTTCCATAGCAAGAAAGGTGGCAATGTGTTGCCCTTACTCCGAATTACCTCTGCTCACTTTATCATCTACATCCCAAAACTTAAAATAAAGCGATTATATATTAGAACCCAACGGGTCCTCTAAGAATTTCAGTGGTAATATTTATTAAATGTCCACTTTATTAGGATTAAGATTGCCTGTAGTTGTAGAAATCTTCTGCAGAGGAAAAAAAAAAAGTAATTAAAAAGAATGAAGTGAAAATGATATATTACAGCTGTCTGCACAGGCAAGGCGTTGCCTCCAGTGGATCAGGGCTTCACTTAACTCTGCAGGGAGTAGGACCAGAGAGGAGCACAGAAATCCTTACCTGGCTTATCCTGACAAACCAAGCCTGGCTTAGCCTGCAGGTGCATTTCTGTTCTGCTGAGTGAGACGTGATGCTCTGACATCACCTGTCTCAAAATGTTCAAATGACTCCCACATTTTCAGCATCTTCACCTTCTTTTTTTTTTCCTGCTCGTTGGATCAGAAGCTCTTTATTAAGCACATTGGGCCAAATGGTGTGGAGCTCTCCTGCTCCCCTCTGGTTTTGGTGACCATTGGTGACAATTGGTGACCATTGGTGACCATTGGTGACCACTGGTGACGAACAATATGGTGACGCCATCAGGACTTTTTATTCTTTTTCTACTAAAATATCCTATTTTAAAATGAAATTATACATATGTCAGGATTTCACTGAGAAATGTATCACTGCTTTCTTTAGATTTCATGCAGGGAAACTGGCGACTCTGCTTTAGATTCAACTATATATATAAAAAAAAAAAAATGTAACTTACCATTTTTGGAATATATTTTTTTGGCTACATGGATGCCTCAGTGTTACCACAGTGATAATTGAATGCAGAAGATTTGCTGGTGCTGATAGAGAACTGATGAGAAAATTTCCATGAGAAAAAAATGAGGGGTCCCATTTGTAGACTCAGGGTGGACTAAAGGATGTAATGCCAGCAAAGAATTTGATCTGAAAATCCAGATGTTTTTCCAGAAAGGTAAGAAATATAAAGTATTTGGTATATTTATTAGAAACTTACATGTCTTTCCTTTCTCACTACATACTTGATGAAATTATGAATACCCTATCAGAAGAACATAAAAAATATTCTTGCTCTATTCCACTTCTGCATTCTGCTTCACAGACCTTACACCTTGCTCCTAATGTTTGTGTGATTGACTTTTGTAAAATGCTTTGTGAAATTACCTGAGTTTAATCTCTGCGAATGACTGCACTCCCTTAAATCTCTTATCTCTCATTTTATTGCTGCTGCTGTTTACAAACAAGAGTATCTGAAAGAACAGAAAATTTTGCATGACTTTGTGTTAATAGAAATAAACTGTATTTTTATATCAAACTATTAAACATGTTTGTGCTCACATTCAGAAGCTTTTTCAGAGTATTTGATGCCTCACAAAAACCCATCCCCAAAACATACAGTATGAAACTAATTTATTTGTTAAGACATTAATTTGAAGAGGAAAGTTAATAAGAACAGACTTTTTTTTTTTCTTCTGTGTAGGCACAATGCTTGTCCTAGTAGAATCTGCACTTCTCTTACTGTGACATCAATGTAAATAAAGTAAATTCTACTGATAGTACAGCAACATCTGTGAATGAAAACCCAAGTGAAAAGTATGAGTGCAACACAAATACCTGGTGAGAGATAGTCCTGACTTGGAAGGGCTTAGAATTTAAATAAACAAATAGAAAGGGAGGTGTAAGATATCCTGCCTGGTGTCACAAACAAAATCCATGGCTGAAAACAGATCCCAGGTCACTGCATTACATTGTCTCTCCCAGCAGTGCTTGTGAAAACATTAACTTGACTCTTTTCTTGCAGAATGTGTGGATATTCAGATTTGACTCAGACAAAAATTAGTAGTGGAAATGTGTACTTGGCCATCTCTCTAAAAGGCTGAGCTGACTTTCAGACTCCAGGAAATTGCAGTTGTCAACAAAGCAAGCATCTCTTTAGCCATTAATAACAGAAATATCTACGTGAGGACGGAAATAACAAGTGTGTTTCTCCAGCAGCTACTCTTTTGGAAAGTTATTTTTTGAACCTGTTAATCTAGGCAAACTGATAGGGGAAAAATTAATCTCCTTGATTGGTATTTCATCACACACATAATTTGATAATGTTTTAGAACCTGATTCAGTGTCCTTTGCTATATGTTGCTTGGAAAAATCACACATTTCTCATGTGTGCTCCACACTGTGAGGATGTGGAGCTATGAGGTTTTTGGAGGACACAGGAGAAAAGTTCTCTTTTTAGAGGATTTATCTCCATGAGAAATGAAGCTTTGTTTCAACACCATCAGTTCCCAACCATCAAACTAGAAGAGAGAATCTTGGCTGCTCTTTTGGTGAGTGCTAATTAGGAAAGGACTCTGCTCCCTCCAACAGATCAGTGCTGAGTTACTCCAATGACATCGATTGTGCATTTGTAATCAAGACTCAAAGGCTACCACAGGATTAGGTGCAAAATCAAAAAGTGTTATTGAAAAAGAAGATCTGCTGAATCGAGCAACTGTAAAGTACTCTAATCCACAACATTAAAATTTAACAAAGACTTAAATGACAACAAAGAGAGAAATCAGGGAAACTTTCAGAGTTCCAAGAAGTGCATGTTACCATATTTAGACCATACACAGGTTTCCATAAGCTCACATACTGGATATGTAAGCCATTATGGTAAGTTACAATTTCTGATTTTGTGAATTTAATCTGTCAATAATCTACACATTTGAATACCATTCTCAATCATAACATTTTATCTACAGATTACTATTAGATGGTCATAATTTGCCAGCTATTTTCCTCGATGCTATTGGCAGCTAAATATAAAACGCTAATGTTCTGACAATTTCAATTTTCATTTCTCATTTCAGGTTTAGCCTTTTTCTAATACAGCTATATGTGTAGAAAATATGCATGTGCCTTTGTGCCATTTTGAAACACCACTTGACTTCCTTTATGTTCAATTATATTATAGTGACCCCAAAATTTACCTAATGTTGCAGGAGAATGCAAAATGGAGACATTTAAATTTCTCATTTCTGTAAAGCCCTGTCTTGGCAAACCAATTTATTTTAAGATCTGTCCAGCCAACAGCTTGTCGGTGTTATTTTTTTTCCTTTCTCTAATTGCTTTTATGTTCAAATTCAGCAAATGTCTATATTTATAGTTAAGTTTAATCAGCAGGATTCCCTTCATTCTTAGCTTTAAACACATGTAAGGATTTCCTGGAACAAGGATTTTAAATATTGTCTTTTAATTGCATTTTCAAGAGTTTTACATCCTCCTTCATGCTTCTCATAAGAATTGTAAGGAAACATTATTTACTGGGTTTTTTATATTCTGAAATTTTTTACCTAGGATTTGTATAACAAAGAAGGTCCTACACTCCTTCCTCTAATATTGACCTGATATACTCTTAGGTGCTGCTATTTTCATCAAATTCAGAAAAAATAATAGTTGCTAAACAAGCTTTGTCATTCTGCTACTGTAAATACACAAGCAAACATTACTCCTTAATAATATTTGTTTTTGCAGTCTCAAACTGGAAGCTTGAGTGCAATATTTCATAAACAATATTAATGGAAATAATTTGATTCACATATATCCTTTTGAATGGTGCAGTTCTATCAGTCTGAAAGATGTGAGGCGCATGTACAAGTTGACAAAAATGCTGCACCGTGCCCCTCAGAACTGGGGTCACTCTTTATGACTGAACTGAAAATGTCCTTTATGGGATAATTTGTGTGCTCACTAACATCAAACACCACGTTTTGCATACTCTTGCATGATTTGATCCGAGGGCAGAATTTTCCTCCAAATTTCCCTTCTTACAAGGCTTGCAGGATTTGTGCCCACCACCACCTCACACCAGCTACAGACTGCACCTCTTGACTCGTAGAAGTTAGAGATGGAAGAGATCTATTATGTCCTTTACTCCATTCCTCTGCTCATGTGAAATTGTTCTGTACAATCTTTTTGAGAAGATACTGCAAAGTATAATCCTGCCTAGGCAGGGGGATGGACAGATGACCTACCAGGTCCTTCCCATCTAAAATATCTCTCATGTTATGACTAACTTCACTGTCCTTATCTCCCACTTACAAAATGCAGGGACCAGGCATCTTCATGGGAGCTGCTCGTGCCATAGGCTCTTGCTGCTGCAGTTGTCACTCTGTCTTTCAAGCTCCCTCCCCACTGTAAGATGTCATGCTTGAATTAATTTTTTCCACAATATGTTGAAGCTCCTGCCTGCTGTGGGTGCATGGTGAAGTGTGGCTTGGATTGCTGGGCTGGTGTATTTTTCTAGTTTCTGCCATTTCTCTCTGGAAAGGCTTCCTTTTTTGCTTCTGCTCTCATCTACTGTAAGAGCTGAAGCAAAGCAATGCGTGATAACTTTCATTCTGAAACACACAGATAACATCAATGAAAGGATGTTAAGTCATCTACATAATTAAATAGCAATTGGCCTTAGCCATTACTCATTATAGTGTAGCTTTTTGTCATTCTGTTTGATGCTAAAGGATGTTCAGCTGCTTGTAATTGATAGAGAGGTTTAATCTGCAGTGGTTTCACTGTAATGAGCCAAGCATGAAGCTATTTTTTTATGTTAAAAAAGGCTAAAAGACCCTTGTTTGGGAGTAGGCATGGGGACAATGCTTGGGGTTCCTCAAATTCCCCGAGTATAAAAATCAGCTTTTCTTCTCTATTAGTTGATTTTCATAAAGTGTAAGTTGAGCAAAGATTGCTTTTGCTTCAGATGTAAAAATGCAGACCTATTCACAACAGTTGAATCACTCTGAAGCTATCAGAATAATATGTTTCTAATCTAGGGACTCAGAATAGCAGAGGGCTAGAAAGAAGCACTGAGAATTTTGCCAGAAATTAATCAGGAAAGAGCTTTCCTTAGTCTCTAAATGAGGCTTCTGCAATTTGTAAAACAAAATGGATGCATTTGAAGAGCAATAAGTGGATTATGTCGTGCAATTGGGTTTTGTGAAATTTTAAGCAAAATCCATAAATATCAGGTTTGAGGGGAAGTCAACAAGAGAGCTTTGAGGATGGCTCCTTTTTTATTATTATTATTATTATTATTATTATTTTATAACAATATCTCTAACATATTAATGACCATGGCTGGAAATAGCGTTATAATTCACATTATCTTAGTTAAGTCAGCAGAAGAAGAAAAGTGCAGCTAACTACACTGTAGGGTTCTGATCTGTTGTTTTTGAATAAAAATTTTCTTTAAAGGACCACCCAGCTGTTCGTCTCAGCTCTGTTACTGACAATTTTTTGCCTCCATGGCAGGAGCAGCAGAAATAGGTGACATTTTATACAACTCCACTTCTCCATCTGGAATGTAAGTGTGAATCCACCTTTATCTGTGGAATAATCTAATCCTCTGAGTTTCTGTAGTTTAGGCAGAGGCAAAGCTTTTGTTTTGCCAGCTCCAGAACTGTGTCAGAGCAGTAGATATGACAGCTGGAGCATAACTAGCAAGAGATAGTCAATGAGCCCTAAACCAGATGAAAGACAGAAGAACCTTTAGGCCAATGCTAATGATCATCAGCTATCCAGGAGGCAGAATATCAATAAAAACTTAAAAGCACTCCTTTTTCTCCTTTACAAATTAACCCTGCACCAATGGTGAAGAATTCCTCTGAGATAAATATGTCAAGATATTGGGAGGCTCGAAAAGTGCAGGAAATACCAGAAGGAGAGCAAAACCCGAGAGAAAACCAAAAAACCAGACTACAAATCAAAGCAAAGACAAAACCACAAACAAAACCCCCAAACAGACAAATAATAATAATAATAATAATTAAAAAAAAACCAGGCTGCTTCTTCCTGAGCGGTGAGGTTGGTCAGGAAAACACTCCTTAGAAACTAATATTTAGGTAAATTTGTCGACTATTTTAGTTTGAAGAGAGCTCTGGGGGCCCTCCAGCTGGCAGATCAGGGTGCTGAGGGTTTGTCTTGGAGTGACTCTATGATCTCCTATATCGTCTGCTCTGTCCCCAGAAAAATGAATTTTATGCTATTCTGTGCCTTTAAACTGAGCCTGAGAGGGGAGAGGGAAAAAAAAACATCCAGAGGAACTTTTTTTCAAAAGAGTTCTTGTGCTCCAAGGTCACTACTCCTCTCTGTTGAGGCTGCTGTGGCAGAGAGGGGAGGAAGCACCTTTTTTGCTTTTCCAGCAGGCTCT
>VZRF01008738.1:125200-139717 GCA_013396875.1 Vireo altiloquus
AGTGGGGGCAGGGGGGGAAGAGGTACACAGGAACCTATGGCCTGCTTTCCATCAGGGGATATCCTCCTCTGAATTTGTCTCAAGCCGGGACAGGGTTGTAGGAGGTTGGATCTGCAGCATCTCCAGGAGCAGCAGTGACACAAACTCCCTGACAGCATCCTTCAGTCCATGGCTGCCCCCACTGCCACACGGTTCTGAGAGGAGAAAAGCAATCAGGGCAATGAGGCTACAAATTCTGTGCCAGACCCGTGCTCTGCTCCTCATGCAGAGGTGACTTGGGGGGAATCAGATTCTTTGTGATGTTTGTTGGAGTCTTGGAAAAGCCTGGGAATTTTTCCTGCTCCTCTGGGTGTTTGTTTTACCCTCAGAGCTCCTCAAAAAAGGCTTGGCCTGCGAACTAAGCTCGTGGGAGCATTTGCCCCCACTTCTGGATAAGCTCAGAATACCAAAGAAATGAGGAGATGTTGTTTAGTGTACCACAGAATGTGTAGTTGTAGTTTTTAGGTTTTGCTACATATATTATATAGAGCCAACATGGANGACATATCAATAAGGTTGATATTCACTGGTTTTGGGGACAAAATAAGATAGGTAAAGTTTTCTAACTGGTTGATAATAGATATAAAAGCTACCTGCTTTGGGTAGCCATTGCCTTTCTGCCCTCGTGTTCCTGGAGGTCACAGCACAGTCTGTGCCTCCAAAACTTTGATAAGAACAAGAAATAAACAAGCCTTGAAACAGCAGAAAGAAGCCTCATTTCATCTTTTTGGGACATGGGACACTGAAATAAGGAACACAGCTGGGCCAGGAGTCAGGGTCCAAAGAAGAACACCACTGGCAACGTTGGAAAAAAAAAATTTTTTGTGTCAGTGGATTTAAATGAAGCATAGAGGATGCATTCCTAAGCACAGGGGTGTGGTTGATCACTGAGAAGTGACTTGCCTCAAGCAAAAGTCTACAGGGAAATGCACTGTTGTGATTAACATGGTTGTTTTGCTTTCTGTAATCAAATGGATACAAATCTTCTTGTGGTAGCTAAAAGTTTTGAACTGCCCTCCAAGATATGATGGGTTAGACTCTTCATAATAGTGATAATTTGCTATACAAAGAGATTTTTGGAAGTTCTGGGATCCACAGACAATCACACGGCTGTAAAAGTAAGAAAAGAATGTATGGATCCAGGGAAATATACAGCAAGATTTACAATTTTTCACTTTGGTTTTTGTGGGTTTTTTCTTAGAGGAAAGATCAAAACAGCAATAGTATTAAATGGAAAGAACATTGCTTCTTCATCAACACAAAGGAGAAAACATTATTGTTGTTTTATATATAACCTAAAGGTATGCTTTAATGTAATTTTTGTGTAGAGCTTTGATCCTAAGGTAAGCACAATCACAAGAAAAAACAACAAAATCATTGCCAAGTAGACCTTTATTCTTTTTGATGTACCAGTCTAATTAGAAGTGAATGAATTTCCATTCTCTAAGAAAATTCTGATATTTGATTTGATTTCAAATCAGTTTCATTTGATCTCATATCAGGATGAAAAATTTACATTCAAATTTTTTTTTTGCCAAAACATGTATTCTAACTTTCTCAAAACATTCGTTTTTCACTTCTCTACCATGTTATCCAGTGATAAAATGATATATTAAGTAGAAATCATATTTTCTATTAAACAATAATATAAATAAGTATAATCTGCTGGCATGTAAATAAGTTATATACCTCTGTTTTAGCAATTAATATGGTACAGGTATGAGGTTATGTTCTGTATACTGATTCATTACTGGTACTCCACTTTGGGCTAGGTGAAATAAAATTATTAAATAATTATATAATTATTATATAATTTTATTAATAATTATTAAAATTATTTCAATTTTTTTATCAAATAACACATCATGATTTTCCAGTAACTTCTAATTTGTCACTTTAAAAATCAAATTAAAAGAACTTGTAATATTTTTGCAGTGTTACTTCAAAATTTCTCAGCCATTCTGTGGTCATCTAATAAAAAGAACAAGAGCGGTGTCCCCTTTATCAGGTTGGTCTGTTCTTCCCTGTGAGAAAGCTTTTAATGACTTTTAAGGAAAATGGAAAGAGAATTTNTACTAATCAGGTATTAAACTGTTATTGTAAATGACTTCAAGAGATAATTTAGCCTGTAAAAATTCTTTTAGAAGGTCATTAAGAGCTTCTGGGGATTTAGTGAATCCAAGGACCTCACAAATCCCTTTTATTCTACTGTTGTTTCCTCTCACAGCCCTTGCACAAGGCTCTGCCTTGGGTTGCACCTCCGTGTAGCAAAATCCTGGCCAACAGGAATGCTCAGCAGAACACAGACACCCATCCACGTGAGCACAAAACCTCACAACTTGGAAGAAAGGACTGCCTGGTTGCCCTGGCAGTGGGAGGGGAGAAGGGAATAACAGAAGTGATGGCAATAACTAGGTGTGCCAGTTCATAGAGAGAGCAAGGGAAGGGCTCTGGCATCACACATCATCGGGAGATGTAAATAAATAATAACATCTAAATAAAGTGGCACAGCATTGCAGCAGCATGGAGCTTCTCCAGGAGACTGCCTCCCTCCCAACGGGGAGCAGGAAAACCAAGGCAGGCACTCAACTTGAATTTGAATATGTTCTTTGGGGGAAAAGGAGCATGCACCCAGGAAGAAGGCTCTTTCTTAGGCTTTACCACGTTTTGTACTGATACCAGAATGATTTTTTTGCTTTTTCTTTTATACCCCTCTCACACACTCTTTTATAGTTTGATGTATTCTCAGTGCTTTTAGCCCCCACACTGTGACTTCCCAAGGCTGATAACTCAGCTCAGCCCCACGGCACCGTTAAACCAGGAGAGCAAACATCCTGGGAGCCCCAGACACCAAGGGCCTCTCCAGAACACATTTTGGAACCTCAGACAGGCCCAGCCAGGGGGAAGGTTCCTCACAACGAGGGGTTCACTCCAGCCTCTCACTGGGGAATCTTTGATAAATATGTTAATTTTGCAAGGCCTATAATTGTGTGTATTTCAGTGTGACAGTGTACATGCATTTTCAGGGCATTCCACCTGGACCAAGTGCTGTACCCCAGGATCCTGAAATAAATCCCAAGGTAAAAACCCCTTTTCCCCATAAACTGTATTTTGGTTTTAATTTTAAGAGGAGAGAAAGGCAACAGTACCATGAAACAAACCAAGGCACAAGATGGTACTCCTTAAAAATAACCAGTCTGAAAGAGGAATTGAAAGAAAAGGATGTGTGACTAGAGACCAACTTGCCTGCAGTCTACAGGAGGAACAACTCTCTAGGTTTTAAGCAAAATAGAGATGTAGTTCACCTTACAGTCCCAGAGGTCTCTCTTTTTTCTTTTTCTTCTTATTTCACATCTAATTCCTTTTTCCAGAAGGCACTAATGTGATTATTTCTTAAAATATTTTTACCTGTGAATCCCTCTTTTAATTTAAAAAAATGCACTGAAGATGTAAATGTAAGATGTAGAGAAGTGTCAAAAAGAGATTGCTCTAATAAGACATTCAGGGGTGATTTGATTTCCCCTGATGTTGCAGTAAGTCAGTAGATAAAATCATATTTTAGACTCTCCTAAAATTTTAAAACTGTTCATGAGGAGTATTGATGACATAGCTGCTGTAGTTAGGTATGTCCTTTAATTTTTCAGTGAGGAAAAACTGTTGCTACTGTTTCCACTAGAATACTAAAAAAGGTATGCATGTTAATAGAAGGAACTGAATTTCAGTACTAGCCAACAGAATTTAAATGTTGCTTTTCAGGCATCTACAAATGCAAACAAGTGGTGATTTTTCCAAACTGAAGCTCTAGTTCTTAGTGCTTCTGTGCTATTAAGTCTCTGCAACTGGGATCTGCTTTTAGACCCAAATAATCCAAAAGCTTTTTTAGTCTTTAAACTCTCATATATGTCAGGTATGCAACAAGCTAATCCAAATAAAATTTGTCACATATACTCTTCAACAATTATTTCAATTTTTTATCAAATAACTTATGCGATGAGAAGTATTTTGCTGCATTAGACTAGATTCTACAGCTCTTTTAGATAAATTATTCAGCAAATAACAGAAACATTCATCAAATAATGTAATCTGCAGTACTGGATACTTTTGGCATTTGACTGGCTTAGATAAAAACATATCAGCAAAATGGAAGCTATGAAAATATAGTGATAAGACTATAGCAGCTTCCCCAGAAGGTTTCAAAAACCAGAGCCTAAATAAAGTAAACCAAATCCACTGCTCATTGCTAATGTTCTCTTTCTCCTTAGTTTCTTGTTTATTTTTGTGCTATAAGCGTGAATTAATTGTTTAATTGGAACAGTAAAGAAATTTTGTTGCTTAGCACGTCACAGTGGTAATTCAGAAGGTGTACAGCTGGCTACTCAAAAATGAAAGATCAAAAGACAAGAAAAGAAAGACTTAGTGAGGTCATTTTCAGCTGTTCAGTGAGTCAAACAGATACCTTAATAATTAACAAATACTTTAAGCTGTGTTTATATATTTAGTGGGGCTAAAAACAAAGCCTATATGTTGTCGTCCTATACTGTAAGGAAAAAATTGGAGGATGTCTGAAGTAGCTGTACTTTTACTGAGGTGGTCAAAAGTGTGAATATACACTGATGCTGTTTCCTCACTGTGGTTCAGTCTGTGCTATGACCTTTGGAAAAGCACAAATGAGCTCAGAGGAATCACACTCAGAGCTCATGGCAGCAGCTGCAGGGGTGTGATGGGTTTAGGGAGGGTGCTCAGTGATGTGCAGAGGGACACTGCAGGGGAATTTGGCCCTGGACAGCCCAGCAGGGAATGTATTTCCATGGGAGTGATGTGGCCATATCAGGCTGCCTCTATCAGCCTGGAAAAGTTCTTACCTGTGCAGAACCAGAGCCATGAGCACAGCCCTTGTGCACCACAAAACAATCTGCTTTCACCTGAAACGGAGATAACCAAGGGAGCTCTAGGAATTTTTTACCTTTACAGTCTTGATCCAAACCCCATTTGAAGCCTTTCTGCTGATTTCAAGCTGGCTTCGGTCTGGTTAGAGGGGGAAAAGAGATTTGATTGTCAAGGCAGCTGGGGGTGATCTTGTTTAAAGTGCCTTTGCAAGAAGCTGGTGGCAGACAACAGCTAATGGCTTAAAGACATACTCCATCAAATTATACGTCCACTTCTGGTATTAAAAACTAATGCATTTGTCACATGCAATTGGGCCTAAAGCAGGCAAAAGTACTTCACAGCATGTCCCCTGAGAGCTATCATAAATAGAAATCAGAAGAAATGCCAAAATCTTTAAGGCTTGACAGCAAATGATGTTTTAATTTAGTGGACATACGAAACTCTCTTTGACATCTAAATGGATGTTTGCCACTAGAAATCTCTCCCCCTTCCCTCAATACTTCTGACAAAAGACGACATGTATGCAAATGTAATTGTTTATTTTAATTTTAAAAGCAAAATTTGCATAGTACAGTAAAGGTTGCCTTTAGAAGGACTGAGCCTGCATTCCAAAGATGGAGATGTTAGTAAATTGAGAAAAAAATTATCTTGGTTAAATAGGCGCCTTTAAAACTGGATCCCTATCCTACAGTAACCTCAGCACAGGGTGGAGGATACTGGCATCCAAAAGAATAAATTTTATGATCCCAACCCTTTACCACAGGATTAGCCTAGTGGCTGTAATTACAATGAAGCAGAAGGTCAAACTCTTGGAAAGGGAATCTTGCTTTTGCAGCTCTTACCTGTGTTAAAATGCTTCTGTTGAATCCCCTAAAAACCTAACTACCAAGTTATTTGCACTTCTAAACCCAAAGCTATTGAATGAGGGACAGGGCAAAACTAAAATGTTGTAAAGCATACTTCAGATTTAGGAGTTGCCTTTGTGATGCTTCCTGACCCTAAACTTAGAAAGTACTTAAACTTATAAAGGTACTTTGAAAGGAGCAGAGACAGCTCACTGTTGAAAGGTTCTGACCTTTCAGTGAGGTTGCCTGTTCATTTATATGCCTCCTGAACTGGTCATCACCTTCATTTATGATTAATAAACTCCATTCATCCTGTTTAAACCACATCACAAGTTCTTTTTTAACTTTTCTTTTGCGTATCCTTCCGTGCAAATGTAGAGGGCAAGGTTTGGGGGGAATATATTGGACTTTTCTGTGAAAGGTGAGTAGCTGCATACGAAAAAAAAATTAATCAGGTAGGGCCTGGAAACCATAATAATAGTATTCCAAAATTTGTGATGAACTCTGCTTGAGCTGTCTGGATTATAGTAGTGCTGACTGAAGTTTTGGTATTTCCATAGCTGGAAATGATTATTCAACAGGTTTTTTTTTGTTTTTTTTCTTTTTTGGGGTTTTTGTGGTTTTTTGGGTTTTTTGTTGTTGTGGTTTTTTTTTTGTTTGTTTTTGTTTTTGTTTTTGTTTTTTTTATTTTGGTTTGGTTTTGGTTTTGGTTTTGTTGGTTTTTTTCCTTTGTTTTGTTTTTTGGTGGGTTTTTTGGTTTTGTTTTGGTTTTTGGTTTTTGTTTTTGCTTTTGTTTTTGTTTGAGGATTTTTTGGTTTTTTTTTGGTTGGTTGGTTGGTTTTTTGTTAGTTTTTTTTTGTTTTGTTTTGTTTTGTGGTGGTTTTTTTGGTTTTTTTTTGGGTTTTTTTACTTTTTAAAATTTTTCTTAATAGAATACCCTGGTCTGCTGTGTAGCTATCATTCCAACAAGTGCAATTGCAATGCAGGATTCAGGGTCCATAGTTCTGCCACTTCCTGTGAGACTGGAAGTGAATGCAAAAAAAATATTCCTTCATAAACTCGTTGCTCAAGGCTCTAAGCTTCCAAGTCTCCGTAAGAAGGGAGAGACACAATTCCTATCTCCTGGAGGTCCTGCACAGCTGGGAAGGACAGGACACTTTAGCACAAAATAAAGTAATGTTTTCCTTAGTCTCTTGTCAAAACCTGGCCTGAATTATGCCTGCAGAGTGGATAGAGGACTCCAAGTCTTCCTCCATCCTATTTATCTTCCTACAAAGACACATTCTTATCTCAGTATGAATAATGTCTTGAAAAGCCCCAAAAAATGGTAAAAGAAATTTTAATTTTGCAGAAAAAGTAGGAAGAGCTGTCTTTTAGATGAACTGGCTTAGATATAGCTTTTAACTAATAGAATTACAGTTAAAAACATCCTTCAGCAAGTTTAAGAACCTGTGATGTTCTGATGTATGTTATTTCTGCGGGATGGGAAAATACCTCTGGCACATTTCAGGTTTAGTCCCACAACACTTCCCAATTCATCTATTCCATTTCATGAATGAATCTGTCTTTAAGGAAATAGACTTTTTTCGACTTATTGCTTGTGCTACAAGTCCTCACTGGGTCTGCAACATTCTAGGAACTCTTCTTTAAAGGTCCTCCTGATTTTTTCAAATTTAGTTATCAACTCGCTCCAATAATCTTTTCTTGGTGGTTATCTGCTAATATGTTACAATTCATGGATGTCTCTGTGTGTGTTTTTAAAGGAGGTGATTTTGCTTTTTGTAAGGCCTCTATAGCCACAGCTTCTTTCTATTCACTGAAAAAAATAAACATTATTTTGGTTTGTATCATTTCTAATAACAAAAACATTTTAGCTTGCATAAATGGCTTTGCATATCAGGGGAAGAGAGGGATGAGAGTCTTGGGGGTGAATTTCTTGTTTCAAATCATAGATGGAGAGGTAATTTCCTAGGTTTTGGCAGAGCATTTTTCCACAGACCCAAAGATGTTGGAAGTAGGATTGAATTTGTTTAATTTTAGCTGGCTAAAATATTGGTGCTTTATCAAAAGAAATTATCTGGATTTCTTGAGTCAGTGAACAGAGATGGGCTGCGAAAATCCCTTTTAGTTTGGTAAGAATGATTCAGTTTCTTTCTGTCTCACTTTCTCTGTGTCTCTCTGGTGGTGGAGGAAATCTAGGGTAGCATCATAGACTGTAAGACTTCAGATATTAGATCAAATAAGTCATAACTTCCTCTGGGCCTCTTATCCAAAAATGCCAAGGCATGTAGCCAGTCTAGCAAATAATTTTGACTCATTTAGAGTTTTAATAATATATATTTTTCTGTAGCTTTTCCTAAACACAAGCAAAACAGTTTTCTGGATGCAGTTACAGAATTTATCACTTTTCAGAACTCAGGTCTATCTCCATGACCATTTCCCAAACTCTTCAATAGTTCCTTCTCCCTTTCTTGACTGAATAATCTGAGATTATGTGTGCTCACTATGTATTTGAATAGTAAAATACTTGCATAATGCAGCCTCAGTTTTAGTGGCAGCCCTGACATAATGCTAAAATACAAATAATAGAACAAATACGATAAAAATTCTTACCCTGCATCTACAGATAAAAAAGGAACAAAAAACCTGAGCACCAAGCCCAAAGCCTGTGTTCTTTTGGGCTCAAATGGGACTCACACTTCAAAGCTGAGAATAGTTGTCTTAGTCCAGAATTAAAATTTACAAGTGAAGTTTGACTATGTCGGAGGTAGTTCTCTTACCCTACAAGTTGTAAATACCTTTGAACTCACTCCTATGAAACAGAAATGTTTTCTGAAGAAAAAAGTTGAAAAGATAAGTGGCTTACGAGCTACTGTAATTAAAATCTAAAAGATGCTTTCCCAGCTGTTGCTTTTGAAGTTATGCTTAGTTGGTGGCTAGGTGCCAGCATTCAATTAGAAGTATGCATTTTTATTAACAGACTATCATGTGTTATATCATGTCAATAATTCCTTTTAAATTAATTCTTTTTATTTTTAGCAATATTCACAGGTGTCCAGGTCATTAAATATTAAAATGGGCCCCACTGACAATTGTGCAACATCCTAAGTTTGTTTGGTGTTTTATTTGCACTCCATTTGAAGTTCAAAATTAAAATATCTCTGAACTTGTAGAGAGGAGGGTTTGGCCAAGATAAGCTAGTGCCTGAGGGGAAAATATAAAAAGAGAGATGCACAGCCTATGTGCAACTTTTTTTGTCTGCATTTGGGTTTCTAATTATCATGGTTTCATTTACTTACTCATCATGTGCGTGTTGCAAGTGGGGGCCTCATTATTTTGATTCACTTCCTCAGATGTCAGAGTCTCAGGCTGGAATTAGTATTGTGAGGGGTTGATATTCATAGGCTTTTAGAGGTGCTCAGCTCAGTGTCAAAACAACACAAGGATCATCTCCCTGAAAACAGATTTTTCCCCAGTTTCCCAGCTCTTTATTGCAGGATTTATTTCACCAAACTTCAGCTGGCTTCAGCGTAGGTACCTTCCTCTAGGCTTGATGACTAATCTGCCTAATTGAGACAGTTATTTTGGGTTAAGAAGGATGAAGCTTGGAAGAGCCTTTTAGTCTTCCTCACATGGTTACAGGAGCTTTTAACAGCAGTCAGAGGTTTTCTAGAGACTGTCTGAAGATGCCTGAAGTTACAGGAGGTGTTCTGACCCATATTGTCTTTATTCATGGTTAAGACCCTGCCCAGAGTGAAAAAAGGATTGAGGCATATCCTCTTTTTTTCAGGGTTCCAGTGCTATCACATCATTTGAACCATAATATAAATTTCTGGGTTTCGTCTTCTTGTGCAGCTTAATATCACACATAAATTGAAGATCCTTTGAAATTCTCTGTTAGTTAGTAGATATCAGTAATGATGGCAATACGAAACATATCCTATTGGTAAAATATATGTGTATTCAGCAGTGTCCTTCATTTGTGGCTTGCAAAGGGTGTGAAATAGTTTCACCAATAAAAATGAATTTCTTTTTGCATAGTATTTGTGAGTAGCTGCCCCCTTCATTTTGCACATGGAAAAAAGTGATGTCCCCACAGTCACACTGGAAATGTGCTAAAGGCTAATTGGAAACCTAGAAATCCTCATTTCTATTCCTGCTTTTATGGCTCTTGTAGGTGTTGCTGACAAATGCTATTTCTTGTGCTATTCTGAAGTTTAGAGCACAGGAAAGCAGAGTGGTATATAAGATCTTCTGCCACTCAATTCCAGCTTCTCAGTTTAACCTCATCTGACGAGGAAAAACTCCTCAAGAGCTCAAGTGAATTTTTAAAAAAATTTATAAAGGGAGAAAAAACATGTAAAATCCATTTCTTGGTGAAAGCTTTTTAAAATCATTTAACTAATTAAAAAATACAGATGTTGATTTGAACTGTTACTCATTTTTCACTGGACTTTTAAAGTTTTGGATCATAATGTATTTTTAACCATCTGCAGATAGCTTAAGGACTCTGTACATGCCAAAACATTCTTTTTACAACTGAACAACTCTTTCAGTAAAACCTGAAATTTCGTGTAGATCTGTGCAAGTGCTGATGTTTCTTCTTTCTCTGACCTATCTCTGACACCTCCAAGAGCTACCTTCAGGAAATGTATCACTTCCCTCCATTTTTAGCCTGAATTCTAATGAACAGCAATTGGTTACTGGCCTTGGCCAACAACAAATTATGAGTTTCGCAGCACTGTCCAGCTGTGTTGTAGGAAAGAAAGTCAATGTTTTGTCTACTCCTCACTTTTTCCTTCGTGCTGTACCTGTCCATTTATTCCAGAGAGGCCCAGCACTCTCAGTTTGTGACTCCCCAGCAATCTTGTGCTGTCAGTAGCCTGAGGAAGTTGGTCACTTGCCATCCAGCTCAACATCCCACACGTGAACACATGGCCTGCTTGTCCCTACATGTGTAGGCTAAGTGATGGATTGCAGGATACAGCAAAATCTGCCAGGGACTTGGAAGGGTTTCAATTTCTTTGGCTAGTCTGTGACCTATTTGTGCGTGCTGTATTGATAAATGAAGTGAAAAATCTTTTACACCTTTCAATGAAGGGGCCCTTTGGTCTGGCAACAGCACTGACACTTTTAGTGATGTCCTATAGGAAACAGCTGGGATTATTAATTCATTTTTACACAGGTCACTAAGCATCCAGAAGTCAATATTTCTTTTAAATTGCTCTCAATCTGGGCCAAATCCATTCTGAAGGTGAAAGGTTCCAGATATATACTGCTAACAGCCATTATTAGAGTCCTTTTTAAGTTGTGCTGATTGTTTTTCCTTGGTTCAGCCTGAGAATGACTGAGTTAGGAAGAACAGGAAAAGTGTACATGCTCTTTAACTTTTGTTTTCAGCTCATGGTATAATTTCATATTTTAGCTCTTGGAAATATACTTTATTTTATTACAGATGACACCAATCAGAGTGAAGAAAAGATGAGAAATACTTTAGATTCTGAGTCTGAAACAATTGCTCAGTGACTCAAGACTCAAATGTAATGAGGAAGGAAGAATTGCAAGAAGGAAAGATTTACACAGACACAGTTAAGGATAAAGCTGAGCAGAACTGCACGGTTTCGATTCCCGGGAATTTCTTCAAAACTGCAATTTGACTTTGTGAGAAGACATACCTGCTGACTCTAACATTTGATGAAAGTCAAAGGAAAAGTACTAAACTTCAAGGTGCATGGTGGCAAAACTATGGGTCTGAAATGTGACCTGAACATCCTCTGTCTTTAGAGGAGAAAGGAGGCAAACTGAAACATTTCTGCTGATCTCTGGAGTGATATGCCCAGCTCTTCAGCTCTTGGCACTTACACTGCTATCTGGCTGGCTTAACACATTACTGATTCTCTTTTATAGTCCTTTTTCAGGGTTGTGAATGACTAAACAAGTCCCAGAGTATGGAGAAGAGCTGCTGTAACTATGCAAGGACTGGGATTACTGCCTGGCAGCAGCATGTTAAAAATAAAATACTAGCTCTTTAAACAGATTAAAGATTATTTGATTACAGTGTGTAAACTCCTTCTTGAAGAGATACTGATATAAACAATATCTGAAATAAGAGCAACAAGCAGTACTACAACAAGAGCAGGGAGATAAATCCACACATATTCATATGAGATATATAAACAACCCCTTCATCTTGGAAATTAGAATAGCAAGGAAAAGAATGGACTAGAGTGTTGGAGTCCAGCCTGCATGTGGCTGTGCATTATAACTTTCAGCCAAGCAGAAATTAGTCCCAATTTAAAGGTGTCTGGGTCAATTAGTGCAAGAGGTCACACCAGGTGGTTCTCTGGGGGTTTTGGTTCTTGGTAGTGGCTTCTTGACAACTCTGACTTGGTCCTGCCTCCAGCCTTGATGTGAGGTTTTGATGAAGGAAGTTTGAAGAAGATTAGTGATAGAAGTGGTTGGAAATGTTCTTTCATAGAAAGATCTCTCTTCAAAGAAAAGCCTTTTGTAGAAAAAGCCCCCTTACTTGTGCAAATAGATTTCAAGTTTGCATCAGGAAATCCAAGCCCAAATGATTAATTTTTGGGCTTCTTGGACCTGAAAAATAAAAATCTCTGTTTGTTCAGCTGGTCAGAAACAGTAATGAGCTGGTTCAATATTATTGTTTGGTTTGTTGTGGTGGTGTCCTTAGGGATTCCCTGTTGTCCTAATTAATTCCCATTCTGACTTGTGGGGCTGATGGATTATTTGTATATAAAACAGCCAGATTTCCTCTGGAAGCAAGATCTGTGGTGCAGTGTGGGAGTTCTGTGATGTCTTATGGAAGCATCATCCCTGTAGAGAGCACAGGAAAAAAGAACCAGCATGCCAAGGAATCATTTCTCAGGAGTATCTGCATTGTGGTGTTTGTGATCAGCTGAGCTATTATTGAGGGAAACAATAAAACCCCAAATTTCCTTCTATTCAATATTATCACCTCTACCTTTATCTCTTCTAAGCTCTGTTTTTCTTTTTTATCAGCCGCATTGAACACTGGTAAGATTCTTCTTCATCCAACCTCAGGCACTCATTTTCAGGAAATTAACTTGGCATTGTAAGAGCTCTTAACATCTGTGACTCTTGACTTGGAGATAGTTCACTAAAGGAGCTAGGCAGAGCTTTCATTTATTGCCAATAAATTACTGACTTTTTTTCTTTTTTTTTTTTTTTTTTGAACTAGGAGTTAACAGTTTGATTTGTCCCTTCATTATATTAAACTCATTTTGGGTATGAAAATAACACGAGGGATATAATGTGTTTTGTACAACGTGTATCAAAGGGGTTGAAATAGAATATCCTCATATTTACAGAAAAAAAAAATTGTATCTGCTGGTATAAAGGTTTTTTGTTTCCTTTTTAGAGTGATGGTGGTAAAGCTCTTGCTGTGAAGTTTGAAGTGGATGTAAGGTTCTAGGAATATTTGCTGAGAAACAGCTGTGCTCTTCTTTACCCTCCTGGTGCCAGTTCAGCATAAAATTCACCTGTGTTTACATCAGAGTAAAACAAATTACCCCTGGGAGAAAAGCTACCAACCCAGCATGTTTTTACAGAATAGAGATACTGTGATGAAAACACTTTTGTTGCCAAGGAAGAGGTAAGGCAAGAAATAAAGGGCATAAAATAACCCCATGACCTACGGGTGAAAAATGGCAGGCACACTGAATCGCTGTGTTCAACTGGATCTGTGCCTAAATTTCCATTCCTAACACAATGTTAGTGTTTAATTTACTTTCCACATACTGTTCCTAGTCATCTTTTCTTCTTCATGCTCTTTCAGGTCTTTCTTGATTTTATTTTCAATAATTAAGACAAGAAACTATGTCAAAGCCTTTTAACATGGAAGAACTCCGGCATTATAAATCACCTCTGTTTTTCGTTTGTGTGTTTTTCGTAATTTTAGTTTTATTTTCACTCACTCTCTTCTATTCAATTTTCTTCTTATTATTACAATTTTCCAACATAACTAGAAAAGCAAACACTGTAATTACTTTATAACAGCTGAGAATTTTTGCACTGAGCTGGATCAACCTTGGTTAGCAGTCATACTCAAACACAAACTGAATTTGGTTTTAGATTCTGAATTTCAGATGTTCTCCTTCATGCAAATGAACTGAAAAAACCCCACCTTTTAGACCTGACAACTTTGATTTTTTATATCTGGATCAGCACGTGGAAGTCCATTCCAACTTCCCTACTCAAATTCTCACCTCTTACCTAGTAGTATCATGTTTTTTTCCCCTTTTTAACTTTTTTTGGATCATAAGTAAATAGAAGTGGTTGGTACACTTTTACTTGGAATAATAATTTAGCAGAGCACAAAACAAAATGGATACTTGGGAGGTAATAGTGAATCTGATATCACATACAAAAAATTGTTAAGCAACTCTCTTAAGAGTGACTGTTCAGTAAAGTCAGAACTGAAGGATTAAATTGCAACCTGATTTTTCAAAAGTGAAAGCAATGGCAGTTCCCAGTAGATTCGAGTAGATTTAAGTAAATATTTTAGTAGATTTAAGAACATATTTTAGGTTTATATATTTCAAATTTTCAGTCCAAATCTGCAAAGACTAAAAAGAAAGATCCTCTGCCATCAATAAGCATTTAACAGTCCAATGCCAAAGCAGTATTAAACTGGCACACGTCGGTGTTCCTAAGACTTAATAGATCAATATTAAATATTTTACATGTAAATCCTCTACATGGGTTT
>VZRF01008738.1:139798-150168 GCA_013396875.1 Vireo altiloquus
AATTATTTAATTTACTTTCTTCAAATTTAATTATTTAATTTACTTTCTTCAAATAATTTATATTCTAGATCTTCTGCACTACAAGTGCTTTATTTCCTGAAGTGTAAAACTTGTCTTTTTGAAAAAACTGTCTTTAAATTGTTCATGCTTAAATTTCAGGATTTTTGTTACTTCTAGTACAGCAGATCAATAGGTTCAAAATACTAAAGAAAATTTTCAGGTCTGTATTTCCTCTTATTTAGTTTTTACCTTTTATTGATGGAACAAGCCTGTTCCATGAGTCATATGTTACAAATAATTGAAACCACAGATTATTTTTGATTTAAAGACAGAGGTATAGAAATTATCTCAATTATTACAATCCTCTCTTCATCTTCTCTCTCCAGGACCACTTTCAACCAGGACCCAATGTCAGCTGCTGACAACCAGAAGTGTCCTGCAGTGCAAACCACATCCTCAGGATTAGACTCTCTGAGTCTACTTAGAGTTAACACTCTGGACTGAGATTAATGAAGGAAGAATTTTTCTTATTATTTCTATTGCCATTCTTAAAAGCATCCTCTTTTGGAAACCTTCATTTAAATGTTTCTCCATTTCTTTAAACAGGAAGATTTTGTGGGTAAATTTTTACTTGGAAACATGGTTGGGGTTGGGGGAGTTGGTGGGAGGAAGCTCCTGGGAATTCCACAGTCCTTTGGTTTGCTCTGTTCTGATTCTGTGGGGGAAGAACGTCCAGCTTTGGTTTAAACTTTAGTGTGTATTGTCCTGTTCAATAATTAGAAACAGAGAGAAACTGGCATTTTGGCATTTTCATCCTTTTTTGCTTTCTTTACTGATAAAGTTTGAAATGTATTTAATTCATCACCTAAAAAAAACCAAAAAAAAACCAAAAAAACCCCATTGTTTTCTCTTTTTTAATACATTATCTGATAATAAATGTTTATTCCCTGTGATCATTGCCAGTCCTACAGTGATCAGCATAGTATAAAAGCCAAGATAGAAAAGAATGTGTGTTTATCAGGTAGCTGACTAGGGATTTAGAATTTTCCCTTTTCAGCTTACAGAAAATCGTGTAACCTGTGTGGGCCATCCTTTTAGGTCAATCTCATGCAGACTATTTTCTCTTTTTCTATATCAATCCTAAATTAATACAGTAGGTGCTCTGCAGCCAGCATGGTTTTGCATTGATCTTGGCCAGCTTGTTTACAGTGTTTTGGCAAGTTGCTGATGTACTTCTCCCTGGGGATAGAGCAGGGGTTAATTGCTGTTAAACTCTCAGTGCCAAGTAATGGTTCAGACTCTGTGCTACATTAAAGATGACACTAATAAGGAAAGAGTGCACTGGATTGCTCTGTGTTGAAAATTGGACTTGTGGTGACAGAAACTTGGAGCAGAGCTGATGTAATAGGGAGGCCATAATGTAATTATAACTGCTGAACATGTGTCATACCAAGTTAAATGATACATTAATGAATCAAAACAGGTGATGGAGTGTTGCTCTTTCAGCAGATAGAGGTGTTTTCAAGGTCAAATTGTCATTAATCTAATAATCTGTAAACTGTATATGCTTCAAATTATAAGCAAAATCATCTTTAATAGGGTTTTTGGTGTATTTCTTGTCCTGTACCAAAGGAGTGACAAAAAGAGAAGATGCTGCTCTTGGTGTAATTTTGTTTATCCCTCTGTTATTATATTTCTGTTATACCCAATATGATATACGTGTTCCTAACCTTTTTCAGTCAGGTGTGAGCTTTGGATCCCTGTGCTCTGAGGAGGCTGAACACAAGCCAAGAGATGTGTAGACATATGAGTGCAGCGTGGAGCCAAACTAACCAGCTTTGCTGAGAGAACAAATGCAGTCAGTAAATGGCTTCAAGTCAGCTTGAGCCATGTACAAAACAAGACTCCTTGTACTCCTTGTACAAAACTCACTCCTGCTCAGAGCATCAGTAAATGTGTGGTGATATCATGACTTATATTTTATGTAAATTCTCTCTGCCTATTATGACCCTTCCTCAAATGAAAAACATCTCTTACCTCAACTGATTCCTTGTTTAAGTCCTGTTCGTGGATGAAGTTCCTGCTTTTTGGTTCTGGTAGGACCTCTGCAAGGTTCAGAAGGTAAATAAATGCTTCTGTTCCAGGACACAACCATACAAATGGTAGTTGGCTGCTTGAACATGACAGAATCTACCTCCATAGCAAGTCCTGAGCACTTAAAGAAACCTATCACCTTTTGTTTTTTAGTTTTATTAATGAAACCTACAGAATTTCCACAAGTAGCTTTGATTGAGAAGTTAAAATGAGAACCCCATGGAACAAAAAATATAGATCTATTTTGAGAAAAGAAATCATTTTTATGAATTTTGCAGTCCTCTGATTCCTGCCATGACTAAAAAAAGATCTGTTTATTTCACATGAGTTTTGCTTCTCATAGGCTTCTCATTTATCCTCATGCTGTTAAAAAATGAAGCAAAGATTTCTTTGAAAGGGTCTAGCTGAGTCCATTTCTGAGTTTCTATTAAAAAGTGGGACTTTAATGCCTAAATCAAATTGGGTCTTTTGACGACGTCAAAGTATGTCATACTTCGACTTTTTTTTTTTTAAATTCTCAGGATTTTTTCTTAATATGGCCAATAAATATTAAAAATGGAACTTTTCAGCAGATTCATTGCTAAATGGTTCTTCTGGTTTTTTTTAATCTTTTCTTTTTCCACAAAAGACTTTGGGGGTTGAACTCATTTTCTTTAAGATCTTGGGCGTTACCTCATTTTCCTTCTGTCCTATTACTTCAGGGAGGCAGGTTTTCCTTTTGGGAAAGTCAACAGTAAAACTGGAAGCCCTCAGGAGAGCTCCTAGGAACCAGATCCACGCCAGCTCTATTCATCAGCACTTCCTCTCTTCCAGGGCTGCCTTTCAGCACAGGATCTCCAGGAGGCTGAGCACCTCCCAGGCACGATGCTGGGAGGGAACACCTGAGGTAGGAGAAACTGTTCACATGTTGGAGTCAGGAAAAGCTTGGGAACTTTTCCTGCTCCTCTGAGTGGTTTTTTACCTTCAGAGCTCCTCAAAAAAGGCTTGGCCTGCGAACTAAGCTTGTGGGAGCATTTGCCTCCACTTCTGGATGAGCTGAGAACACCAAAGAAATGAGGAGATGTTGTTTAGTGCACCACTGAGTGTGGAGTTGTAGTTTTAAGGTTTTGCTATGTATATTATATAGAGCCAACATGGAGATTCAGGGGTGTCAGCTCCTTCTTCTTCATCTTCTTCTCTCCTCTTCCTTTCTTCTCTCTGACATGAGTTCCTGTGACTTGTTAATTGGTAGATAGAATTTAGTGTAGAGGAGACATATAAATAAGGTTGATATTCACTGGTTTTGGGAACAAAATAAGATAGGTAAAGTTTTCTAACTGGTTGATAATAGATATAAAAGCTACCTGCTTTGGGTAGCCATTGCCATTCTGCCCTCGTGTTCCTGGAGGTCACAGCACAGTCTGTGCCTCCCAAACTTTGATAAGAACCAGAAATAAACAAGCTCTGAAACAGCAGAAAGAAGCCTCATTTCATCTTTTCGGGACATGGGACACTGAAACAAGGAACACAGCCGGACCAGATGTCAGGGTCCAAGGAAGAACACCTCCCCCTGACATTCACATACTCTTTCTAAACCTTCTCTGTTCACCTTGCTTTCCTCTGTTTCTCCTTCTCTCTGTGTTTTGGTGAAACGTGTGCCGAGCTCTGTGGCTCGATGGCTTTCTTTTGTGGCCACTCTGAATGGACAGACAGAAGGGTAGTGGCACTTGTCTTCAGCAGATTAATTCTGATTTGTTAAGTTGCTTCCAGGTACATTTCATGGAATCACAGAAATATGGAATAGTTGGGTTGGGAGAGACCTTTAGGATCACCCAGTTCCAATCCCCCTTCCAGCTAGCTCGGGTTGCTCAGAGCTCCATCCAATCTGGCCTTGAACACTTCCAGGAATGGGGCATCCACAGCTTCTCTAGGCAACTTTTTCCAGCCTCACAACCCTCACGGTGAGGAACTTTTTTCTAATATCTGATCTAAATCTGCCCTCTTTCATTTTGAAGACATTCCCCCTGGTCCCATTACCACACACCCTCGTAAATAGTCTTTATCTTTCTTGGAGGCAAGGAAATTTGAAAAACAATTATTTTTTTTCTTTCCACAAAGTTCAAATCTGGCCTGAATCATTTACATTTGGGTGCTACTGAAGCAAAATACTTCCCTTTCAGAATCATAGAATGTGTCAGGGAAGTCAAATTTTCCTGAAAGAAAAGGTTCACAGACTCCCATCACCACTGAGATCAAGAACACAAAATATTCTTTGTATCATTTGACATCCTTGGCTCTTGAAATGTCTGGTAGGGAGGGAGAGAAATAAATATTGTTTCCATGGTATATATTATAAGCCATCTGCCATCACTGTCAGGCGAGATTTTTTTTTTTTCAGCTGGAATCCCTGATTTACTTTTTTCTTTTCCATGATTTTACTCAAAACCACGTCCATCTTAGTGAAAAGTGAACATTGCCTATTGTGCTGGAAGCATGCATTAAAAATCTGTAGCGTATGGTCTTCCAGCACTGCTCTAGTCATCCTTACTATGGAGGCTCGACACCCCTGCACTTTCTTGTGTGGCTGGTCAGTTAACCAGATCTGAGAATCATGGATATTTATTATGGTTGCCAATCTAAGGCTGAATTTCACCTTTGAGAGTCATAGGAAGTTTCATTGCCCGTTTTATTTATCGCGGTGTAATGTTGGAAGAGAATGGCTAGGCACTGTAATGCTCAAGATGACATTCTCAAGGAAAAATTTGCTGCCTTAAAAGGGATAAATTATCTAGAACATTTCATTAAGAAGGCTTTTTGCAATACTGAGAAGTTGTAGGTGTTCAGGGAAAGTCATTGTCTCTCCAAGGTGTAAACCACAGCTTTTTAGTGGAGCAATGTAAAATAATCCTTTGCCATGGAGCAAGTCTGATCAAAAGTGTTATGTTGTCAACATTGAAACGTTCTGTGGGACTACAGGAAATCTGTAGAGATATTGTGGTGAAAAAAAGAGTTTTAGTTTCAGAGTGGACCATTGAAACTTTTGAATTTGAAGCAATGTTTTGTGTCAAGGTGTATTAGGCTTTGGATTGTTAACCATTATCTACAATTTAAAAAGTCAAGATTAGACTAAAGGATTTTCATTTTATAGAAGCAGAGCATAACCCTAACACAAAATTAATTTCCCTCATAATATTTTTTACTTAAGTGGAATAAAATAAATGAGACCTCTTGTTCTGACTGCATAGAAGACATAATATGAAGAGGAATGTGAACCAGAGTTGGAACATACAGGTGTCATCCAGCAGAAGTTGAAAGTTTGCCTTCAGAAATCTGTCATTCTTGGTGCTTCCTGAAGCAAAAGCACCTCACACCCTTGCAAAAAATTAGTGACTGTATGAGATTCATCAGTATCTGGCTTACCAGTTTGTTGTTATTAATTCAGAATCAAAAGCGATACAAAAAAAATGATGATATACACTCCGAAATGGAAATACCAAGCTTTAAACCAAACTTTAAAGAATCCCCCAATTCTGCTTCTCTCAGAACTTTTTTCTTGTGTTCAGCCACCCATCCAAGGGACATCCCACTCTTTGGTGCATATCATGGTAGGATTTGTTTCTGTGTCTTTATAATCATTAAGAGCTGCCAGCATCCGTGGAGGTGCTCCCATGGCACCATTGTTGTGTTACTTGTATGACATCATAGAAATTATGTGTAGAATTAAAATTGAAAGTGCAGCAGGGCTTCTTTCATTGACAGCAGTGGCAGGTTTTCTGTACAGTACTTCTGCAATAGCAGGGTTTTTTGGCATTATTCCCATAATTTCCCATATAGACCCTGTGCTGGTTGTTAAACATAGCCCCCTCCATGTAGCAGGCCTGCTGTACTGTAAGTGTCCATTAATCAATCCCTGTAAAATCCAGCTAGTTCCTAAAAGCAAAGAAAGTACCAGGAAAAATTTGGATGCCTTGTCCTCTTCTACCTTTTTTTTACCCCATATTTAGATGTCGAGTTATAATTTTGATTGAAGGATTCCTTCAAATATGTTGAACTGTGTAATGTAATTCACAAGAAATTGCAATTGAGTTATCACCTGTTACTGATGGGCAAAAAAAAAAAATTGCTCAGATCAGCTATTTGAGGTTAATGTGCCTGAAACTCTATTCAAATTTCTCTGGTTGGGTTGTAGAGTGATTAGGTTCTCATGATTTGGTCACACGGATTTTTAAATTCCTCTCTCCAGTAATCTATTTACTATGGCCTGAATCCTGCACATTTTGCTCTGGGGCACTGAGGCAGAATAATATACTTTAACATGTCTGAGAAGAGAAGAAAATTAAGTCTTTGGGGCCCTGTGAAGGTGGGCTTGGGTAATATGCCCACATGGACCATGCTAATCTACTCCTTGGAGGAGGAACTCAGTTCTTAATATTTTAATATTGCCTTTATTCTTGCAATGGCCCTTTCTACCAAGTGTCAGATCTTGAAGGCACATTAAGGAAAAGTGCATTTCAGAGGTGCTGGCACATTCCCAAAGGCTGTTTGTTCTTCCAGTTCCATACATCTTTTCACAGGAAGCACAAATTCTTTGTGGTACAGATGCTTGACTTGTGTGCATTATCAACATTTTCTGGCACCATAGTGCCTGTATGGTGGAGTCAAAATCTGGTATTTCACTTTGCTTATCTCTGTACGAACACAAAAATGGTTCCTGCCCTAGGAATTCTACAATAAAAGCATTAAAATTAAAAAAAAAAAATTAAAAAAAAATTAGGTAATGGTTGCATTCAGAAACAGGACACAAAAAGGAGTTTCAGGGCAGCTGGGTTGTTGCATTTATCAGGTTCCATGGGCATCACACAAGTGAGTTTTAAGACCAGGAAGATGAATAAGGAGGTGGCTTTACAGATGATAATAAGGTACTCCTTTGAGGCCCATCTTCATCCTTCTTACGTTTTGAAATGCACATCTTCCTGCTTTCTTACGAACCCTTTATAGCCTGAGCAGAGAAGAAAGAGGGAGAGGTGCAGCTTGCAGCCCACAAGAAGATGGAAACTTGTCTCAGGTATTGATTAGGGGTCACTGCTATGTTTCACTGAGCTTTTGTTTGCATATGAGATTACCCAGAGATGAAAAGTGGACAGAAGATAAAAGCCCCCCAGTAGGACACTTGGAGAGGATAAGGAGGGTTTGCCAAGGAGTACACTGTAGGAATGATTAAAAAACTAGGAAAAAAAGTGCAAAAGAAGAGGGTCACTGAGGCCAAAAGAGAATAGTTTCAAAAATGGTGTGGTACAGTGCTTCAAAGGCAGGTAAGAGGGCAGTGAGGATGAGAAGGAGACATTGTCCTTAGCTGTCCTCATGTAAGAGAGAAGTCATTCGAAACTGCGACAAATAATTTCATTGCTCTGCAAGGAGCATGATGGTATTTTTGATGGGATTGTAAAAAGTGTAATCATCAAGTTCACAGCTAAAAGGAGACTGCAGACAGAAACTAGAGCTTTGACACTGGCAATGGTGCAACAGTGAGAATATTCAGTGAAACACAATGGTTTTTGTTGATTTATGAGTTAGATGAAGTTTCCTTTCACCCATTAGGTTCTACTTATTGTATTTCCCTCCATTTTCTCTGAGTTCAAAGTACCTTTTCTTTATATTTCTTGGTGTGGGGTTGTGTCTTGTTTGTTTGTTTGTTTGTTTGTTTACCTTGCCAATTTAGAAAATGCAAAGAGATTATAAGATACTGCGGCATTTAAATGAGACACATGGTTACCTGAACCTTAATTTGATAGTAAGGTTTTTTCAGTTTTTTGAAGGTCCAGTGCCAAAATTACTCTTGCAAATTAGCTATTGAACTTCCACTCTGATGCAATCACTGTCTAGTATCTTCTATACTCCTCCAAGCCTTATTAAAAAATTGTCTTATCAGCCTTTCTCTAGATTTTCCTGAAACTACCATTGTTCGAAGTATATTTATTCCATTTCCTCTTCCTTTATTTATTATTATTTTTCCACTAGTCTGCTAGACATATACATTTCCCTGATAGGACATGTACACTAGGATATTTTAGCTGAATTTTTACTGTGACCTCTTGTGTTGCCTGTCTTAGTAAAATGCCTTTATTTTAAAATTTGCCACTATCATATGCTTTTGGGTTGGGAATATAGACCTAAATATTCTAAAGAGTTCTAAAGTGTTTCCATTGCTGCAGGTTTTCATTCATACCCCGGGGACTGCACAGCACAGGAAATAAAGCCCTGGGTTTATTTATGTATTTCACTTTTTCTAGAGCTTCTTCTTGGCTCAAGGTGCAGCTGTTAAGGGAGCCAGTTCTCCACAAACCTGTGTACTGCCCCTTAAAGAGGGGAGCAAACCAGCCCTCCACAACCTGACTATTGCATGTGGTAAATCTCTGACCCCTCCCAATCCATTAGCATTCCCCTTGGAATCCTCAGCTGTAGCCTCCTCAGCATTGTCTAGGCTGCAGAACTGTGCCTTAAAGTGTGCTATACCTGTAATATTTACAGTTTATATAATTTAAACTGGACAAGTGTCTGATTCCAGGGAGAAAACATGAAAAACTTGCCCCTCCCGAGTGCCCACTGTTTCACTGCAGCAGGGACTCAGCTAATAAAGTTTTTTATATTAAGGGAGTTATAATTTGCTGGCAGGATCTCGACAGTTGTCTTTAGAATAAGACAATATGCCTTTCCCCTCCCTACCGGGCCTAATTCCCTGGTAACCTTATTGAAAGTGTGCATGGGCTACAAAACTAAAGATTAACTGTCCAGGGACCTGCTTCCTGGAGCTTATTTGAAGATTAAATCAAATGGCAGGCAATATATATTTGGTAATTCAGCTTTGTTTCAGACTTTTCCAATCTAGTGGCAAGTATAATAGAGGAATCTGACACTCAAAAGCACTAAATGGGTTTTTCTTTTTTTCTTTTTTTCCTTTTTTTTAAATTTGAAAATGCCTGGTATTTCTATCCCTAGCAAAATTAGAATTAATGATTTATTTCCTCATGTCTGAAGATTCTGTTCTTTTATTTTTGAACATGAAGCAAAGCAATTGTAATTACAGATGATGTGAACAATTTTTCTCATTTTGTGACATACTGCTCTTTCTTTTTATTCTGTGTAACCAATACCAGAAGAGTTTTAAGAGAAGCAATAAAATATCTCCTGTAGCACTACAGCATTCATTTAAACAGAGAGGGAAACACACATATTGTTTTTTAATTCAGTGTTTAGACTATGTATTAGCTATACAAATTTCTATTCAGCAAATTGGATTGAGATGGATGGATATGTTATGCTGTTTTAAAAAACTGTATTTAGAAGGCACATTCAAGCACACTGAAGTGCGATTTGTCCTAGCAGCAGACATCTGAAGAACAAGTGACATTCTTACACAAAATCTATATTGGTGATGTATTTAATTACAGAGTTGATTGAAATTGACAGCTTCAGTGACCTATGAGTGCACTGTTACTGACTGATGGATGCTTCAAATCTGGTTACTTTTAAACCAATTCACATACTGTTCAATAATATCCTGTCAAACTGCAAACTGTAGTTTTGCATGTATATGGACTAGGCTGAGAACATTTTAATTAGCAGAAGGTAGAGATGAATGATGCTTAAAAATTGATGTAATTTTAAAAAATATGATCATCATGATTTGAATAGGAGATAAAGAACTCTCAGTGTTATTCAGAGTGGCTGCATTCCTTAAGTAAATGTATATTTTACTCTCGTGCTCACTTGTATCAGCCCCAGACCTCTCAACACAGATTAGCTCTCCAGGCTCTTCTGCACATATGCAGGCAGTTCCTCATTAGGAGCTAGAGAGAGTCATTGAGAAAATGGTACCTCACCTTTCTGCTGAAAGGAAACCTGCTAAAGGAGGCTCTGGAACTTTTGTAGCCAACTTCAGTTCAGAGGCGAAGTCCTGTAGCACCAAGAGATGGCTCCAGTGGCCACTTTGCTCAGCATTAGTCACAGTCTCAACCACAGCATCTTCTTTTTTGCCCCTCTGTCTCCTTTGCTTCCACTTCTCTGCAGTTCTCGGAGCGTAGGCCATGCTTTTCTCAAGCTGCTGAATAATGTCTTGAGTCTCAGTGGACAGTCAGCATTTCTTAGCAGTTTATAGAAACAAGGTTTGTCTTCTGGAAGAGTAACCAACCAGATATGAAATTCTGGCTGAAGAGTTCATGTTCTGATCTGAAGACAAGTAAATGGCATAAAGGATAAATAATTTCCCAAAACTACTTCTACTGCAGATGATATATTTT
>VZRF01008738.1:150242-174248 GCA_013396875.1 Vireo altiloquus
CCTCTGGAGCCCAGAGTGTACCTCTGAAGGCCTTTCAAATAAATCTTTCCTTTATTCCTGTCTCATCTCTGTTTCTAGGTAGCCATTTAAAGCATCAGTACCTGAGATGTTAAAACAGCAAGTAGCCTCATAACCCCATTTAGTTAATTTGTACCTATATCATAGAATCATATCCTGTCAGTAATGGTAACAATAAAAAAAATAAGCAAGCTTTCCCTCTTCCTGGGTTTGTCAAAGTGATCAATGTCTTCCTTACTACCCAATTAGACTGGGACAACCACGTAAATGATTTAAAACAGAAGCAACACTAAGGCTCCAGGATATGGTCTGGTTGACCATGGTGCTGTTACATCACAGGTTGGGCTCGGTGATCTCAGAGGTCTTTTCCAACCTCATTGACTCTGTGTGAAATACGTCAGCTCCCCTGTCTTGTGGCATCACTTCTCTGTGGAGCAAATCAAGAGCTACCCAAAGAATCATCTTTCTATTGATCATAGATGCATTTTCTCAAAGAGCAGTAAAGCCCATGTGAAACAAATATGATCTGGGTACAGAGCACCAGGCTGAGAAAAGAACTTTCAGTGAAGATTAAGCTCCTTAAACCATAGGCTTTCTGCCTTTGAAGGTGCTTTCTTAGTGTAGCTAAAGTTATTAACTTTGTACATAAGCGATGAGAAAATCAGAATTCCCTTAGCCAAAATCTACATTTAAAGGAAGAGTGAAATGTTTCCAATTAAAAAAAAAAAAAAGTCCAGGCCAGAAATTTTTGTAAAATTTTGCATGTAATATGTTTTTTTAGTGTAGTATGTTTTTTTTAGTGTATTAACTTTTGTATACAAGAAGTTTAAAATGTTCTTTTTCCTTTGTTCACTTTTGCATCTCCTTCCTCAACACAGTTTTGCATTTTAATCATATAAGTAGAAGTAATAGATTTCACACTACACCCTGGAAAACATCTTTCCACTCTCTGAGATGGGGTAAGTAACAGAATATAGAAATATTAAAATTCTTACACATATCCAGAATTTTACCAGTGCAAGCAAACCTACATTGTCATCAACAAGGATTATGAAAATATCCTTTGAGGGAAAAAAATAAGAGCAAATAAAAGTATTTAGAATTAGAATGAGTTCAGGAGGTGACAATGCTCCAGTATTTTCACATCTTGTACCAGTTATAGCTGATAGGTAATTTATGATAGAATGGAGCTTGTTACAGACAAACCAGTAGATTTATCCTGTTTCTCTGTGGCCTGCACTGAGTTCTAAATTGTCACTGGGGATAATTTAAATGAGAAGTTAATCTTTACATGCTTTGGTCCCTTGTTCATGAACACCTACAAGCTGTAGGATAACTTGAGTCTAGGCACATTGTCTCCATTTCTTCATTGTGTTAAGTACTAGTATCCAAGACTAATTTTGTCTTGTCCTAGTTGGTTCAGTTTTATACAACTCCCTTTGCAATGAAGGCTACAAAATGTTTATGTTTTTGTCCATGCATGGATGACCTAAGTGGAACATCTTAGATGGAACATCTATGCCTCTAATTGCTTTGCAATTGCTTTGTAGTATAAGACACCTGCTCTGCTATTTGTAACTTTTTCAGACTCCAGAAATGTTTGGCTGAAATTTTCTGGGTTGAATACCTGCCTCAGGCTGAATAGGATAAAAGAGTTCAACTGTTTCTAAGAACAAGATTAAGAAAAATAAGCCTTGTTTTCTCATGTTAAAAAACGTTATTTGGACGGGTTTAAGATAAAACCTTGCTAATGTCTGTGTTTTTTAATGACAGCAGGAGCTGGGCAGAGAGATCTCTGAGTCAACAAGAAAAGTTAGAAATTCAAAGCACAGATGTTGCTCCATTCTCTCCATGCCTTGCTCAGTCTGAATTCAGTCTGCCAAGCTTTCAGACCTACTGTCCTTTCTCAATGTTCCCATATTTAGGTATTTGAAACTCCTGGGAAAAGCTTTACCTGAACTAATTTTTGCATTTATCTTTTTTCACCAATCTAACAAAGATGAATAAAGGCAATTCTAGCTGCAATAGTCAAACATTAAGCCAACACTCTATTTTTTTCTCAGCAGCTTGTTCACTTGGCTGTAAGTGTAGCATTAAAATAATCTCTGCACATCAGGAAAAGAAATATAATGACGTGAGTATTACACAAAATTTGAACTGAATAGCAGACTCAATGCAATTTCAGTAGTTTTTCTCTTCATTCTCAACTTTTCTATTTTCCTCTCTAGCATTTCTGGATAGACATTCCGAGGCTATCAATATGAATAGGATGTAACAACAGCCATCTGCAGGTCAGATAAACCCATCCATCAGCATATCAGCAAGTGGACCTAAAATATTTATAGAATTTTTATTCATGAGAGAAAGAAAACGTTAATTGGTGATTAACATAAGAAGGTAATAATGAACTCAAATCTGTGTAGTGCAGTTTTGTTATTACTCATTTTCTGCAGGCAAGATAAGAAAACAAAATGAAGAAATTAGTTTTCATTTGCCAGAAGAGCTATTTTGTGGAGATTACTGATGAAATGTATTTTGAAATCTGATGCATCTGTACATATCAAGATTCATTTCTCTGATCTAGTGAAATATCACAGATACTTCCCAAAAAGGGAGCTTTCTAACAAACAGTAAAATCTATATCAATCACTGTGTATTCATAATAACTCATAGCCCTGATACTTAATTACAGCTAAATATAATTTCTGACTTGAAACATTTTCAGCATAGCACTCAGCATATTCTTAACTTAAAATGCAGGGTTTTTTTGTTTTAAAAGTTCAAATTCTTTAATGGATTTGAGTCTGTCAAGAAGTTGTCTATACAGTCAGCAATTACTGTATGTAAAAGTATGAAAATAAGTTTTATTTCTGCAAAACAAGCAAGTCTCTTGGAAAAGAAAGGTAGTATTCCTTTAAGTAGTCTTCTTCAGAAAAAGAAAAGCTGAAGTGCCATGAAAAATTATACCCATTGCTTGTCCTCTCCTAGTTTAATTTCATTTTAACTTAAATAAACATTTCTTTACATTTAGCAACATTGGAAAAGGCTGTTCTTACTCATTTTGTATGATTAAAACTACATTAGCAATATAGATGTATTAATTTACAGATACAGATACTAATTGCTTAAATATTGAGTTCAAAACTAGACACTAGTACTGGGAAGGGATAATTGGTTCTTGCCGTAGAAAAAAACTATAATAAAGAACTTGAAAGTGCTGTCACATTTCACATAACAAGCAAAATCTCAGAATATTTGAAAAATATTCTGAAAGAAAATGTCTTGGGGCTTTCTTAATGAGAATGAATGTGGTTTGAAAAGATCAAATAATATCTACATATGTCAAATTCAGGTTCTAATAACAGTTAGAGATAATGAATAAAATTAAAGTAGGTCATTTTTAGTCACTTAGGATCCAATAGGAGGCATACCTCTTCCTAACTGCTTGTTAAAATATAATTAGAAGCATTTGCTGTATTTTTAAAAAAAAAAAAATCTATATCAAAGATTAAAAAAATTAAAATGGGATATTTTACCATTCTTTAATTTTCTGGTTTTGTTTTATTAGCATTTGAGTAGTAAATGGCATATAAATATGTTAATATTGTAATAACTGGCATAGCACAGTGAATAACAGTAAGTAATATGGCAGCTATAAATATTCTAATAGGAGAGGTGGGGTTTTTCCTCCTGTCCTGAATATAATGGCTTTAGTAACCCACAGTTGTCTACAAATATATGGAACTGAACATACAGAATTAAGGAAAGAAAGAAACGTCCAAATGACAGCATTTTTTGGACACCAAATACTGGATTTTGTACTGAAGATGTATGGAAATTCTTAAGAGGGAAAAAAAAAAATCAGGGTGATGAATATGATATTGTCTCAGTTCAGGTGAATCCAGCAGACACTCAGCACATTTCAGCACTGCTCCTGCACTGGTCGTGATGGGGGGAACCCAAAGGCACGTCAGCCTTCCTTTTTTAGATGTCAAACCAGCTCAAAGTGCATCCAGCCAATTCAAACCAGAGCAAACCAGATCCTCTGCAATCAAAGATGTCCCAGCTCTTCCAGAAATGAGCTTTCTCTGCAGCTTTAGACTCCTACTGAAGGAGTTTCGTACAAAATGGACACTAGGTTAATAAGATTTTTCTATTTTACTATCCTGTAGACAAATTGATGAGGAGATATTTTTACCAGTGCACAAATCCTTGCGTTTTGGACTATCCACCTCTGGTCTGCAGAGTAGAACACTCATTTTAAAATCAGCACTTTTATTTATTTACTCTTTCACCAGCCGCATAAGCTGCTGTGAAAGTCAAGTCCTCTTAATGACACAGAACCTTTATTACACCCTTCTTTTGCTAATGCATTCTTCAAGGGAAGACTTGCATGTTTGAAGATTACTCTCAGACATAATGAAGAAACGACAGAAAGCCTGTTGGCCTAGAAAAGAGCCATTCACATCCATTCATTTATGCATATCCCACTCACATGCTGGTAGTGTTTTGTGACATGTATTTCTATCCCCTTACCCCTGCAGTTATCAGGCACCATGTGTAAGGCAGGCATTAAAGCAAGAACATCACCCGTGACACCTAGTTAGTTGGTTAGAGACAAAGTCATTTCTTCTTATCTCAGCAGGAAGCCACACTACTTTGAGCCCAAAGCTCCTTGGTTCAATTTCTTGCTGGAATTGATTCCTTATAAATATGAATTACTCTTCATTTGATCTTTTCTCACGTGTGGGCAGGGCAGCAGTGCCCCACAGATCTGTGCATGTAGGGTCCACGTAGGTTTTTGGTGTTTTCTCTGTGGAAAGCAAGAAATAGAGACTGGATTCTTCTCTTCATGAGGCTTTGGAGGGTGCACTTTGTTTGACACAACCTCGTTGGTATAGGGGCTTAAAAGCTTAGGGCAGCAAAGGGGGGAATATGTCAGATATACATTAAGCCCCTTCTCATCCTGTAGAAATTCATCACAGACCCCAGGGAAAATATTTAAAGGTAGATCTCCGACTTGAGCTGGGGTCCTCTTCTGTGAATCATCATTGCACTGTCATTCCCCTGGCATACAGCATTAGACAGGAGGTAAAACTGATGAAATTTGTGAAATTGTAGTGTAGATCCTACATTTTCCTGAAGAAATGAAACAATTATCTGCTCATGTCTGAGACAGGAACCAAGACATTATCTTCTTAGTCACTTTCCATGAATTTAAGAGTAACAGACTGACCCAGCCCTTGGCCACTATTTTAATGTATAACTTTGGGCTTTATTTTTATCCTGGACATATTTATATCCTGGTTAAACCACTCGGTGTGTCTTGGTGACTGCATGTGTCTCAGTGTCACTGGAGAGTTCATAGCTATCATCTCATCAGTGGGATCCCTTCTAGCTTTCAATGAGCTACAGCGTCACAGAATGGCAGAGCTTGGAAGGCACTTCTGGAGATCTCTTTCAGCTCCCCTGATCAAAGCACAGTCAGCTGGTGTAGTTTGCTCTGGACTGTGTTCAGTTCAGTTTTGAACATCTCCAGAGATGAAGGATCTCCAGCCTCTCTTGACAACCTCTTCCCAATCACCCCCACATATTTTTTAAATGTTTAGGTAGAATTTATTGTAGTTCAGCTTGTACCCATTGTCTCTTGGCCAGTCACTAGGTGCTGAAGATAGTACTATGTCTCCTTTCAGTATTTGTGTGCATCTGCTTGTTTTCCTGTGCACTAGGATGCACTCTTCCTGAACTTGCAGTAGTTGATCCTCCACCATTAACCAGTTCTCCTGGAATTCTGTTTGCTCCATGGCCATATCACAAGGGATTCTTCCAATCAGGTGCCTGAACAGGGCAATTTGCCCTGCAGTAGTGCTCCTGTTTGGCCTTGTCCCTCTTCTCTCATGAGCCTGAACCCCACGGTCTCATAGCCCCAAAAGGCTCACCATCCCAGACATTTCTGTGCTCCCAATGGGATCACAGCTCTGCATGTGCCTGCAGATCTCTAATTCCTGCTGTTTGCATCCTGTGACTCATATGTTATTTGCAGTTACCTCGGAGATGCTGCCAGTCCTGCTGACTTCACAGAAAACTTCCCAAAATGCTGCCCTATCAGCATTGCTTTGTGCACCTCTTCCAGGGCTGCTTTGCTGATTAAAAGGTCTCCAATGGTGCAGTTGCATTTCATATGATGTTTGAAAACAATTGCCTAGCTGATTAGCAGTGATCATGCTAACAGACTTCTATACCATGCAGCCTTTTTTTGAAAAAGAATGGTATATGACATTAAAAAAACATTCTCTGGAATGTTGTTTTTAAACAGCACAGGAATTCTCCATTATAGAAGCAATTAGATCACTTAATCTGAGCAATCAAATGATGCTGTATGTTGCCCTCCTTTGGGTAAGAGGTAGGAATCCTTTTTGACTCCTTTGTGGCTCTGCTTTTTTTAATGCATGCCCCATATTTTGGACAACACTTCTACTACTTCTCACTGTTCTGATATCTTGACTATGCATGATCTATTGCTGAGGGTATAATGAGAGTCAAGTTTGCCAACACAGTCACTCCATTATCTAAGTCATTGCTCCATAAAGTGCTTTGAGATACCTTGAATATGAAAGGCCATATATCTCTATAAATTCTATTTTATTCTGTAGGGTGCCCAAGCTGTGCCAATACATATTCAGTGTTCTGGGTGATGGGGAGACAATGGGAGGGGGAAGAGGAAAAAGACCATTCCTAACTGTATAACACTGGCCTTTCTTTCTTCACCACAAAACTATTTTTGGATGTCTGACATTCACTCTCTAAATTGTTCCAGTAGAGTTATAACTCTGTAATGAAACACGGCAAAGAACTCCTTGCAAGTAACAAGTCTTAAAGGACTGCTATCAAAACAGCAGTTTCTTGCTTCTAGAGCTAGAGCTAAGAGCCATATTTTAAATTTCGGTTTCCTGCATGTCATGTTGACTGTTCTACCCAAACTTTTCAAAGGTGATACTGAGCAGCTCCTTTTCACTCTTCCAGGATATTGCTAATGTCTGGAAGTGGTCGCGCTATTCTCTCAGTCCTCTTGATTTCTCCAATCACCTTTTTGGGGCATATTAAATTGTAATTGTGCTCATTTTCTGTGAGTCTTAAGTGTGCTACAACCTCTTTAAAGGTGTTTTGTGGGTGTTGGATTGTAGGCATGGGACAGATGTTCCAGAAGCCTTTCTGATTAACATCCCTCCGTTGCATACAAGGCTGGAAGAACAAGAGATGTCTCATATTCCATAAAAGAATATATAAACATAAAAGAGATAAAATTTTTGCATGAAATTTGATTTATGAGAAGTTTTTTATATACATTGATAAAATAAAATTAAGAGGGACTAAATTCAACTATAGGGATGCTTTGGCATTTCAAAATATGGATAATTAAGTGAACTTCAGTAAATAACATAATCATCCTGGGGATGCAGCTTGGCTGGAAAGCTCTCAAGATCTGGTATAATATTTTGGCAGTAATCTTTCTGGCAGGGCCAGAATCAGGATGTGTAGAATGAAGGAAAGGTAAAAAAAAAATTAGAAGAAAAGTAACTTTTTCAAGAAGGTTAATTTGTGTGGAGTTGATTACAGGTGACATTAAGTTGCAAAGTCAGAACATGATCTGGTTCCAGTCACTTGAGTGTCTAAATCACAAGTTTTTGTTACTTTATTGTGGGGAGAAGAACCATGCACATGATTTTGGACTTTGTTTTATGTGCTGTGACTGTATTTGAATCGAGATCATAATGTGGCTCCACTTTTGGCTTAATATAAAAATATTTAATATATTTCTGATTTTTTTTCTGTCTAGTTCTTCCATCCCTGGTCTCTATTATTTGTTTCCGATGACTCTTACAAACCTTCTGCTCTTCTTATGGATTATCTGATGGATTTAGCATTAGAATAAAGCAGACATCTATCTTGGGGTGCATTAATTGTAAGCTGAATGGATGGCTGCACAACTTCAGTATTCTGTTTTTAATGTTGTCATGGGTGTCATCTGTGTTTCCAGCTTTTTGGGTTTATTGCACTTCCATTTTCTGTAATTTTCTTGAAAAGCAGAAGGTAGAGTTATGCTGTGATGAATGAGTTGGGGAGCCTATAGCTCAGGCAGTAGTTTGTTCAGAGATTGACCATTGAATGTAAAGTATGCAGGGCTTAGAACAGTTTTGATATGATCCATTGTCAAATGTGCAGTGATTCATTTTCCTTTTCTAAATATGCTATCTTGGCTGTAGTTCTACCATTTGTCACATTTTTCTATTAATAAGTACCCAGAAGGACAAAAGCATGAGCAGGCTTCCCAAAGTTCAGTATGAAATAAATTAATATATAAGAAATATCTTCTTGACATAAGAGAACACGCACCTGACAGCACACCACGTAAATTAGCAGCCTCAGAGACGGTAGCTGCAAAATGATAGCACGTGGATGGCTTTTCCAAAAGGTGATACTGGGAGCTGAAGGGAAATTTCATGAGCATTTGGGAGTATTTGGCTCTCGTTTCAGGTTATTTTATTCATAGTTCTGCCTGTGATGAGGCATGTGCCCATATTTATAGGGGCATCATATTTAAACCCGAACAGGTACTGTTGCCAGTCTCAGATGAAAAAAGTGGGTAAACATTTAATTTATATTGCCTCTCTTCGGCAAAGTTATAAACATCTGATAAAAGTTAATTACATGTTTATATTCTTTACTGAATGGGGGGGAACAGTAATCTGGATTCTCAAACAGATGTGTGGCTGCACTGTTATATGGCCATAGGCTGAGAAGTGCATGGCCAAGTTGCTCAAGGAATTCATGATCTTGAAATACTGCAACGTACCGGAATCTGCAGGATTTAAAATAAATTAAAGGAAAAGAAGTGTTTGTGTGTTTTATCCTACCAGAGCAAAGCCTCCTTACTGCTGATTCTACTGTGAAGATCAGGAGGGTGTTGGTTACTCAGGCAATGATAGTGCTGGATTAAAAACAAGCCAGGTTGGTAGAGATCCAGGGTAAAGAGTGCTAGCTGAGAAAAAATGAAAAGGTAAGCACATATGGCTGAACAGCTGCTTTCAAATTTATAAAATATCTTCTTTAATCCCTGCAGCTTTCTTGGCTTTTTCTTCCTAATGCTGTTTCTTTGCAGAAAACACTGTGAAAATCATTGGATGTTTTTTTTTTATTTTAATTTTCCCCAAATATTAAATCATTTCCATTTCAAGTTTATAGTTTTGGCTTTCACCAGAATACCCCAAATGCAGAAGTAAATAATTCTAGAGGAGCTAAACAGAGTTTCAAGCCATAGAATGGAGAGCAAGTGACAGACAAGAAGAATTGTTCTATAGTGAGTCAAATTATTTATTCTTGTATGGTGGTATGATTTTTTTTTTCCTTACTGCTTTTGCTGCAGCAAACTTCAAACATATGCATGATTTTATACATTGTCTAAATAAGGGAATTTTTTCTTCCCTCAGTCTTAGGATAATAGATTTTAACAACACTAACTTTCTCTGCTTTGCCTTGAAATTCTCAAGGCACATTTAAGACATTAATTTATTAAATTTAACAATACACCTAAAGAGAGAGAAAGTATTCCAATTTCCAGGCATGAAATACAATGATTGCTACAATGCTCATAAAATAGAGGACAGGGAGTGTAGGACAGAATAGAGATTGAATATAGGGGAGTGGCTCCTGTCCATGATAGTCTTAATCCATTAAAACTTTAATATAGTTCAGTTTTTATAGGAAATATTTACAACTAAATTGTCTATCTCTACAAAAGAGCACTATTTTTATTCTAATATACTCACATTTCTTTTGATTCTTATTAGCTGAGGGAAGTGTAAGTCAAAAAAAATTCTAATGTTTTTTTCTGAGAAAAAGGTCATGTTTCAGAAATTGATTTTCTTTTCAGGTTTTCAATAAATGAATTTCTTTCAGATGACATTTTAAAGAAAAATAAGTTTTTCAGGATTTTTCTCTACAATTGGGGGTTTTGAGTCCTTCAATCAAACTGATGAGAGAAATGCCAAACTTCTGCTTTTATTTTCAAATTTAGATGGGGATGTTCTTGACTGAGTTGGGTTTTAATCATATTTTGTTTGACTGCCTTTTGAAAAGAAGCAAAACTGAAAATTTTGCTCCAAATTAATTTTTTTTTTGTGCCAGAAGTGCTCTGGTGTCCAGACACAGGTGCTAATTTGGGTATGGGAAGCATTTGCATCATGATGACATTTCTCTAGGCCTTCTGCTGCTTTTTCATGGAGCCATTGATTTGAGCTCACTACAAGTGCTTTGCCCAGCACTTGGGCATGGACATAGACTGCTGGGTCCCGTGTTTTTAAAAGATGTTAAAGTGTTTGTGGCCAGAGTTTTCCACTTTCCCCAAAATACCTGGTAAAGCAGATAGGAACCCGCTGAGACTGATTGACTTCACATATGTGTAAAGAAATCTGTCATTTATTATGTCAGGATTGTAACTGATGTCAAAGAGAAAGAAGCTCCAGTTAAGTGTCTTTTTTGCCCTTAAATATGTTGAATACCTTCCCTTGGGCTAGAACACCCAAAGTACTTCAGGAGGAAAAGTCCTTTCACTGTTTAATGCTTCTCAGTGTTTAAGAGGAGGCATTTGGACAATGCCTTAGCTTTTGGCCAGCCCTAAAGTGATCAGGCAGTTGGATTAGATGCTCATTGCAGGTTCCTGTGAACAGAAATATATTCTTTTTATTATTGTTAATGTTACCATACTGTAAATATCAAATTAATGTGCCATCAGAAATAATTGTAATGGTCATTCTTTTATAAACAGAAAAGTGCAAATTACTTCAAGGTTTGTTTCTTTTTTATGCAGTAGTCTTTTATGTGTGTTTTTCTACAGCAGGACTGAATAATCTTTGTTTGACAGTACAAGTATATTTTGCAGAGGGAAAAAATCTCCAGAGTTATGACCACATCAGCTCTTGGCAGCTCAGTAGATCTGTATTTCCTTATTTTCTTTCAGCACAGTTTAATAGCTTACCTGTAGAACAGGAAGTTTAGACCTGGTCTTTAAAGACCTATGTCCTATTCCAGAGGAGACCTCTATCATTATTCCAGCTACGCTGACAACACAGAACACACTGTCAAAGTCCTCTAGGTAATACCCTTATTACATGTGTCATTAGAGGACGTTTGCCATATCTGCTTTAACACTGCAGACATTTTAAGTAGGTTATTCCATCACTTTGCCATTTTGATTATGACAACAAAATGACACCATATTGAAATGGATTTTGGAAAGAAAGGCTAACTGTCCAAAGAGGTCCATGCTCACTCTAATTAAAATTGGCTTAGGTGGCACAACCTTCATAATTCAGACTATGGCTATGAAGGATATGCATGTTGAAAGCGCTCTTTGCTCATTAGTGCTATTTCTGTCAGACACTGCTACCTGCTCTTTTCTTAATGAATGCTAAGCCATCTCTTTAGAAGATTGTGCTGCTTCCCTGAACTGAGGGAACTGTCTTATTTCCTTCCAAGTTCGTTGAGAGTAAAATCGGGGAGTCACCTCTTTGACATTTCCCAACCTCTGTACTTATTTATCTCTTTGAGACCCTGCGCTCCAGAGATATCACTGTCTTAATTAAGAAGAAGGATGTGACCATGGTAAATTGACTGATTCCATTGATTAAGGACTAGCTGTACAAGTAACATTGATTTTAACAGTGGGTCTACATAAATGTAATTGTTCGAACATGGGGCTGCATAATTATGGTGATGTACGAGAATAGTTGGTTTGTCCTTTTCAACCTTCACTAACATTCTTTTGCATGGTAATGTACCTCGTTCAATTAGCAGAAATCTTAAATGTTACAAAATGTCTTTTGTGAAGGCACACAGTAATCATTATAGTCTAATTTAATCTAACAGCATCAGACAGATACATCTCTTTCTTTTCCTTTCTTTGTTTCTAGATTTTTCTCCCCAACCCCATATTTTTTTCAGTTCTTAGGAGCACTCATAAATGAAAAAAACAAATGGGAGAATGAGACTTCCTTAATCTACCCAATTTGTAAAATGTATGATTTTGAGCAAGAACTCACAGAGCTAATTATTGATTAAGGACAATTTGTTTTCTTCTTTCCCCAGTTCAGATTACTGTGTGGCACACTGGACATATTCTTAACCTACCCAGCAACTTTATCAGCCCTTCCTCTGTTGGAAAAATAGCATTTTCCCCCAAATTTGGACAAATATCATGTCTTATTTTTTTTTTATTAACCATCCAACTGTCTGTCTCTCATCTCCACGTTCCCCTAAAACCAGTGTATGCTTGATTGCACATCTCTTTTTGTGAAATTCCTTTCTGTGAGGAATTCATAAGGCTTCAGTGCACGCCTTACTTTTCATGCAAGTCAGTAAACAGAATCTGGAGAGCCAGAAATTTAAGGAAGGAAGTGGAAGAAAGCAGCACAAAAGCTGAAGTTTTAATTGCTGCAATAAATATGTGGACCACTTTCAGAGTATAGAACTTGTGCTACCAGTTAATAATTATTTTTTATGGTATATTCTCCAGACAGAGCAGAACTCCATGGGGCATTAGTTTGTTAAGTCTTTTGGGCAAGAACTGTCTCTTGGCAACGTGTTTATATGACTGGTGAGTAATTCTTGGTAAGAAGTAATAACTTAGTTTTGTAGGGTTGTTTATCTGCTCAAAAACTGTGATTTTGTAGCACCATAACTTACTTGGAAAGTCAAAGAGCTCAACCACTGGCTTCCCTTCTCCTTCAACGTTTTCATGTCTATTTTTGACATTCCCAAACTGCTTTGAGTTCCATTTTGATGCCACTTAAAACTGGAAGATGCAGATATACTCAACATGCTGGTTCAGTGAATAATGTAGCTGGACACAGGAGATCCATGTGGATTGAGGGAGTCACTCTTGCCAGTTTTGGATAAAGCTCTTGGTCACTGATACCCCAACCCTTGGATGAGAGTGCCTTATTGCACACAGCAAATGCAGAAGCTTTCTCCTCTTCATCAGCCCAGAGCCCAACGAGTCAAGGATCCCCAAAGGATGGGTGTAAAAACCAGTTAAAAATGTGTCCTGCTCATCCTGAAAATGTTTTTGTTGACGTGGGCTTGCTTTCCAGTTGTTCACTGCCTAAATTGTCACGTGCTCCTATACCAAAACTTGCTGTCAGGCCAGACACTCCAGGAAATGTTGTGGTCACTGTATGGAGGGTGCCCTTGAAAAGTTTAGTTTACCTTTTTTTTTTTTTTTTCCCCTGCTATAAAATGCATCAATATTTATTTCCCATATCTGCAGCAGGAAACACTTTGGATTATCAGCCTCTTCCATACTATCAAAAGTAGGCAAAAACTGTCCTTGCAGTACATGTGCATGAGTACATGATATATCTAAATGAGAATGAAAGCCCTCCAGCAATCAAGTATGCACACAAGTTAAGAGAAGTGACACCAATACACACACTTCAGCACATATACATGCATACGCACAAAAAATCATATCCTGGATTTAAAAGGCTTCAAGATTAAAGGCCCAAGGGGCTTAAAACTTAAAGAAATATTTCTTCCACCTCATTGCATATTCATGAGTGAGTATTTTGGCAAGCAGACTGAGCAAAATAGCTTACAGAATTATGGAAGGAAGATTATTGTTGATTCCTGTGTGCCACAACAGCGCTTTCACAGAGAGAAAGGAAAATGTAAATAGTCATCCAAATGACTGCATTGACACAGGTAGGTCTGAGGGCCCTGTCCAGCTCGGGTCTTGGTACAAATTTTTGATCCATGCAAGTTGCAAAACTCAGAGAAGTGGTACAGCAGGGGCCAGCCCCTTCTGGAGACAGGTTAGAAGGTAAGAGAGGAAACCTGCCCTGTACCACAGAAGGCTGCAAAGGCAGCTTTCCCACGGCTTTTCTCTGCTACTTTTTGTTTGGCCTGGACCTAAAGCTCCCACCAGACATCCAGGGTTTGTGCAAGGTTCTCGTGTATTCCACCAAATTTACCAACAATTAGTGTGCAAGATGAAGAATTGGCAGAGGCTAGTTTTAATCTCCAGCGTTTTCATTTTTTATGACCAACCACCTCTGCTGTGCTGGTTACTCATCTCGATTTTTCTATCTTTCAGTGGTTTGGTTTTTGTTATTTGGTTTTTTTTCCTCATGTTTTGCCAATACTCTGCAATGTCTGAGGATCTTTTGGGGTAGAAAAATATTTTTCTCTGCATCACTTTGGCAGGTGCTGTGAATAGATATTACACAAGGGCTTTATATACCTGATTAACAAGCAAGGTTCAAGAAATTTCGGTGCTAAAACTGAGAAATATTAATGAGACAAAATTAGGTTCTAAAAATAATAGGTACACAATGTGATTTAAATAGCAAGAAAGCAACAAAGAAACACAGTGAAGAAGTAAAAAAAAAAAAAACCAACAATTTGCCGCTTGTGTACTTTACTCAAATTGACTTAATTTACATAAAAGCAGAGTGAACAAAGGATAGCTTCTTTAAAAAAGAACAGTTTGCCTGTATCCTCTGGTAGCAAGCAGACAGTGCTGAACACAAAATTGCTGCTACCTTTGAAAGCAGACAGCGTGTTTAGCAGTGTGAAAAAGGTAACAAAACAAAGAACAAATGCACTGCTACATCCAGCACTCAAGACATACCAGGATTCAGTATCTCACTCTAACAGCAGAGCCTTGATTTCTAACATGGGACATCACACACTTTGAAGTAAAAAATAATTTTAGTTTTTTTTTCAATAAGCAATGGAGTAGCTCTCATGGAAGTGGAACTTCAGTGTTGCTCCAGTTGCTGCAGGGATAGGTCTCATGGAAACCTGTGGCCAGGAGAAAGGTGGTGTGAACTTAATCCAGAAAGCCTACTTCCAGGTTAAAATAACACAGATTTCACAAAAAAAACCCCTTCCTTCAAAGATATCATTTATTTTCATTGGGAGACTTAAAAATATTTATATTCTACAGAAATATTTCCAATTTGTGCACAACCAGAGTTTCTTATCCCCTCCTGATGTGCTGTTTCCCAGACAATGTAGTTACTCAAAGGCAAGAGCCTAATTTTAGTGTCATGCTTTTCTTTCTCTTTTCCTTTGTTGTTTTTCCTACCTCCCTAGTCTCAGGTCTTTGTAGGCTGGGAAAGGAATGTTTGACACCATCTCCCCCTGGGTCAGTTAAGCTTGACCTAGATCTTCTCTGGGGAGACAAGGTGAGCTGGTGGGTCTGTTTTGAAGAGCACCAAACCCATGGCTCTTGGTTGTCATTTAAGGCACAAATTCAGGTGCTGCCTGATCTTTGCAGAGACTTTGGGCCCTGAGGCATGACAGGGTGACAGGGCAGTGCTGTGTCCCTCCTGCAAAGCAGTGAACAGGGACATGGGGGAGGCTCAGCTGTCTTTGACACATGCAAGGTGGAACTATCAGTAATGATGTCATTGTTTTTATATTCCTTGGCAGTCCTGAGGCCCACCTTCCTTCCCTCTGGCATTATCAGTGGAGACAGAAGTACCTTAGGAAATTCGAGGAGAGGAGGGAGAAGACACACAGTCAGAGCACAGACTTGACCAACAATGGTGCCTGGCCTGAGCAACCTCTACCTGTGAAACAGCAGAGGTTCTCTCTCCCTCCCATTCACACAGCTGGTTAAAAACACCAGAACAGTGTATTTCCCAGTGTTCCCTCTGTGTTTGAACCAGCAGCACCAACTGAGTTTCTACTGACAACCCACAATTACTTCAGCAGAGAGCAAAGCACAGCCCAAATTTCAGGAAAGTATTTGTATCTTAGGTAAGACCCTTTCCCACAGGCCATAGGATCAGCGTGTGAACGAGTGGAAATATGGCTGTGGGCTCTATGTGATGACAATCCATAGCACATCCATCCCAGAGGATATTTATGGATCTGCAGTGTACAATACCCTGCGTTCAAATTTATTTTACTGACCCCACTTTGAGATAAAGTAGTATTGTTAACAGAAAACTCATGCTGTTAAAAATATTCCTAATATTATGGATGTAAAGACAGGTTTGTTTGTTTGTTTGTTTGTTTTTTAATTTTGAATGGATTTTTTGGTGAGATTATCCCTCTGCCTTGAGCTTTTGCAAGGGTGGCTGTGGCATGCATCAGAAACATGTCTCAGCTCTGTCTCACTGACACTGAACAAAGACTGTGATGGTTTTGTGTGGAGCTGTAATGCTGAGCCCACAATTAACATTTCTTACACTCACAATTAGATGCTACAACTTGACCCTTCTGCCACTGATTCTATTAACAATCTTCTCTTTTGTCTTTTTGAAAATACTCCTGCTTGTTCTTAAATCAAACGAGAGCGTTGTGAGGACAGCTCATTTGCACCACTGTTTGGAGGACTAGGATCTTGAAAAACTGTTTCCATTTCCCAACAGCCTTCCATTTTGTCTTGTAAAAGCTTCAAATCAGACTCAGCTTTTCAAAAAATAAAAGTGCTGCAAGGTTGGTTGTAAAGTTTTGAATGTGTTAGATATGAACTCAGTTTTTAGGAGTTAATTGTAGGTCTGTGAACATTAAAAAGTTTAGGAGGCAGCTAGTAAATTAATAACTAACACAGAGAAATGTGTGGTTTTCAGAAAGTAAATGAGATGGTGAATTCCTACTAAACTACATTTTTAAAATTTATATCTAGCTGATGAATGTAAAATCTTGTCATTTGCAAGTATTTAATATGCATCCTGACACAACCGACAAAGTTTCGTGTTAGTTTGATCAACTATTTTGAATAAGGAGAGAAAGGTTTTCATTCTTTGGAAATGTTTCAAGTACTGATCTGGTTGCACTCCTCTAGCACGTTGAGAATTCCTTCCACAACATCCCTTTGTTAGAACTCTTTGTGGATTGGTGTGGTTTTTGCTTTTCTAATTTTTTAAATTTTTTTTTATTCATAGACTCTAGGCTAGTATTTCCAAAGGCATGCAGACCAAATCTCTCCCACTGCACCTCAAAAATGTCAGAACAACTGACAGACGAAAAATGAAGTTCAAGGGAAATTTTTTGCTCTTCCGTCTAACCCATGAAACAGTAAATTTAGGGATGAGTACCCAGAAAGCATCTTATTTCCTGGGTATTTTCCTAGTTCTGTTTGCCTTTCACCAAGCTCATATGTGCATGAATAAATGATTAAGACAAATTTCTGATAACCAAACTGGCAATTGTGCTTCTAACACATTTCAGAATTTTTACTCAAATGCCATAAGCTTTTTGAAGATGATGAAATTCCATGTTTTTTTTCATTTTGGTTGGTTTTGTAAAATGTCTAGTTTGAGGAAATTAGCTAAGCCAAGCTTGTCCTCACACAAAAGTCACACCAAAGTAATTTGAATCGCTTTATAAATCGATTTTGTTAAACCGATGTGAACACTTGTTTGGACACTCCTAAATTGATTTTGTCCTGGCTTATATTGATTTATCTTAAGTCAGGAAGGAATTCACTTAAGATAAATTAATGCAAGTCTGAAATAAAAAGTGCCCACATAGGGTTTGCATGGGCTGGCTAAATTGATTCAAAAATGCACTTTTAATTAAAGTGATGTAACTTTGTGTAGGCCCTGCCTAGCACCACAGAGAGAAATCATTGGCTTGCAGAAATGATGAGCTCTGTCATGTCCTGAAAGGACTTTAGATCCAGTTCAAGGTATTACAAGGTTTCTGCATTGATACTTGAAATAGTTTACAGGAACTTTGCAAGTGTATAAATCTCCCCACACAGAGCAAATATACCTCTTCTCACTCCGACAATTTTTTTTTTTCCAATCATCAGCATTGTTTCCATCAAGATGAAAGATTAGTGTGAAACAAAATCTGATTTCTCAAAAAATAGACTCTTCAAAATCTGCACACACATTTTATCTTTTCAGCTCTCTGCTGCCTTAAAGCAAAAGCATCTCCAGGACAACTTCCTTCACATCACACAGGCATTGATTTTGAAACAGGCAAGCACTACTTGCATATTGGGGACTAATTTCATGTTGAGGCACAATAGGACTTTTCCTGGCTTCATAACTAATGCTGTCTTGCTAACGTAAAGCAGTCAGTTTTCATTGTACTGCTAATTGTTGAATTCCTGTGTGCATTTCAATACTCAATTACCAATTTTTTCCTCAAATCTATTTGTCCAGCAAAGAGGGTCTAGTCACCAGTGGCCTTGCAAAGTAACCCCGAATAATGATTTGGAAAACAGGCTGTAACCTTCACGATGCTGCCTGGAATTGGCAATCAAAATCCGATATTATGCAAAAACCTCTATCTCAGAATGTGCCTTGTTTGCTGAACTCTTTCTTCGTGCAAAGTAAAATTTGAGGGGATCTGCATTACAGATTGGCACATAGAAATCACTCCCATACCCAACTCCCTGATCTCCCAGGAGCAGAAAATAACAAAATTCCATGTTTTCAGAGACAAAGCTGTTCGTGGGACAGTAATCATAGCTGGTGTTGGATGGGGTTGGAGGGCTGCTCTGCTTCACACTCAGAGATTGTCCTTTGTAGCTGCTTTGGTTCTGTGGTATTCCCACTTCTTCCCTTTGATTGCTCTGCAGGGAATATGCTGCCCTGGATTCCTGAAGTTCAGCTCACTTATAAACCAGGAGACCTTTGCTAATTGTAGATCTGGCAAAGTGATGCTGGCATTGCTGAATCAACCAGCTGTATTTTCCATGGAAGAGTTGTCATCTATCTGTTATCATCTAAACAAAAAGCTGAGCTTGGCCAGTACCCATTTCTTTCTGTGTCTCCCACAATTAGGAAAATAGACAATGGATAACCTTCATCTGCATAGTCACTGTAATGTCCTATCCTAACCTTTTTTTTTCTACACACACACACACAAAAAATAGTTTCTTAAGCCTTTCCCCTTTTTGTTGTTTGTATTATTCTGCTGTACTCTAACTAACCTACATCTTTGCTGAAGTCAGGAAGCCAGCTGGCAGCAGTACTTTGGAAAGAGTGGGACAGTGGATTCCTGTCTTTTAGGTAGAGCATTCCTACTAACACCTTTCAGGATGAGATTTACCCTTCTGTTGCTGCAAGTAGTTGAAATGTTCTATTTATAATGCATTTCTACATCAATGCCTTAGGAGCCATCCCTCGTTTCCTAGCTGTGTATTTGCTTTCTCTTTCCTAAGAGTTAAAGTTTGTACTTCTCTATATTTAGTTTCATCTTGGTCATGTGAATTTTAGAGAGATCCATAGAAAGGTCAAGTGGGATGGGTCATTCAGGTTAAACTGCTTCATTGTCTAATTTAGTTTGAGGCACATTTGTGCAGTGGAACGGAATATTTGCAAAATATTTATTCCTGTCACACCTGTGGTTTTTTCAAACACATTTCTAACACTGGACTGTATTTTAACAGTGAAGAAAACTCTGCTAAGTCTTAAGATTACTGAAGTGTAAGAAAAGGACTTAAGAAAGAAGGATAAACTTCCTGGAGGAGTCATTGGCTCAGCTTCCACTGCCTGAAGAGAGCCCTACATGGCTTCAGTGACCTCTTGAGCTTCATTAGTTAACTGTACTCTCTTGTTCACATTTTTGTTTATTTTTTGTTACTGTCTACAGGCATTTGTCTCTTCTGTGGCTGCTGTATTGCACCTAAGCAAGTCTCATGGTAAGTCTGAGGATTTTAATTTTCTTATTCTTGACTTCAGGGTCTTTTGGAATAGGTTCTTCTCTTTTTGAGAAGCCATTTTTCCAAAGTTTATTTTTACCTAGAATATGCTTCCTTAACTGTGTCAAACTTTGTTTTTTTACAGACACCAATAGATTCCACAGTTATGCTTGTCTTCGTTATGACTCTTAATAATTCTTAAATTTTAAATGGCAGCAGCTACCAAAGACACCAGTTTTAAGACTGTGCACATTTAAGACATAAAAATTCAGCTACCATCAAGAAAGGAAGAAAAGAGTAAAAAAAAAGAAAACAATGATTTGTGTCAATCAGCAACAAATAAAACACATTTAAAAAATAAATAAAGAAAGAAATCATAGACTTGCTCTTAATACAGCCATCATGGCTACAATAACACCAGGGTTTGGCTAACTGAGGGATCTGAGTTGGTAGAGAGTTTATTCAGAGAACATGTCCTATACACAGAGGTGTGAAAGGAGGCACAGAATTCAGTTTCAGCAGCCAAATGGAATCCTAGAGACAGAGATATTGCAGGAAAGAGCAACATTAGGACTCAGTTGAAGTGCACAGGTAAGAAGGGAAAGAAAGAACTTCAGAGAGGTGGTTCCATGTGCAGTGTGTGGCCAAGGACTGTCTCTCCATCTCTGTGCAGGATCTTCTGTGACTGCAGTGAACAAAATGCAATGAGGAACAGGAGGAGAGGGAGTACAGCTCACAGGGACAGCGAGGAAAAAGAGGACATTATGAGTGTAAAGCAATAGATACTGATGGTAACATAAATACAGAATAGGAAAATGTCTTTAAGAACACACAAACACACCTGCTACCTGCTGGAGGATCTCCTCTTTCCTTGAATATTGTGGCAAACTCTCTTGCAAGAAAGCACTCGGTCTATTTTTAAGTTTTCATATAAGACATTGAAGTTCAAGACTGCGCACTAGATTTTTATTCTATTCAAACCACCCTGAATTTGGAGAAACTGGGGACAGATGCTACCTGAAAGCAGAGGAAAGAAGGACAAACTAGTGCTTTGTATTATAAACCTTCAGAGTCCATAAACGTCAAACTCAATCTGATCTATTATTACTTATTCTTTTCTCAGAGCTCTCTCTGGTCACCTCTCTCTTTGTGTGGCAAAGGGTAACAAAGAGTTGGGAATCAAGGTAAAATGCTTCATTATTCAAGGTTTTCCTTGTGGTGCTGTTAAAAAATAATTCTATGCAGAACATGCTTAAGAGCAGCAGATACCTAAGAAGCTGTCAAATAGCACTGTTAACTATAATAATTTATCCTATAATTTAATGTAGCCCTGACCCCTGTCATGAGTTAATACACCATGAAGAACAGTGTGCAAAAATACATGCTTATTAATGAATTGGAGAAATAATGTGACATTGTTTTTTGCCATTTCCCAGGAAATATCTTAATATTGGAGTTAGCAGAGCCTAGACAATTTTTGCTATGTAATTATGTCTGTCCATATCTTCCTAACTTGTGCTGTGATTAAAAGGTTTGTAATATTAATTATGCTATCTGAATCCAATTGTTTGATTCAAGCCGAAAGCAACAGTATGGAGGAATTCTGCATCATGCACTCTTATTTTTGCCAATGGAGTGTCTTAATTTAAAATCCTTTGTATATAAATTCTAGCTACAGATGTACACATTTACCACTAGAGCTATGGAAAATGCACAATTCCTCAGAGACCATGCAGTGTCCCAATTATTCTTTTTCTAATGATCATCTCTTCTGTTTGCTGAGTGGCACAAGGCCCTAAATACACTGGGGCTGTTCTTCTAGAATTTCTCTTCATATAGGCAGGGGATTCCTGTGAGGATTAACACACAAGGCGAAAAGCTGGGCTGTTGGTACTGTGATATACAGATATTGCTGGATCCTAGTCTATTTTCTGTACCATTCTTGCAGCTCATGTCCTGTCATTGCTGCTTTGGCAGGTTTTAGGTGCTTAATTACCAGGGGAAAGTGTTCCCGCATCCTAGAGAAGCTTCTTGAAAATACCTGTCTGTGCTCACATACTTTGGAACAAATTCTGCAAACCACAAATTAAGATGTAGGATATTAAATAATGTTCCTTTTGCACTACCTGGTTGTGTGTTGGCATCAGTGGTGTGGAACTCTGCCTAAAAACTCCTGATGCTGAAGAATTCTATCAAAATTGAGGATTGGCTCCATTCGTAGCTGGGCTGGAGATGTACTCTGAGTCTTCCTTGGCTCTTTCAAATGTATCTTAAAATGAGAAGCTTCAGTCAAAAGGACCTTGTGCTAAGACTACTGACAGCTGTGGAAAGGTGCAGCTTTAGGACAGTGAGTGTCTCCAGAAAAAGGAGACCCACCCAAAAGAAAACTTCCACAGAGGATCCTATACTGGCAAAGTATGAGTTTGCTCCTCTAAGAAAAAAAAATATAACAAGTGTTTCTACACTAGGCATCTAAAAACACCAGAATAGTTACACTATAAAATGGAGAAAATTCTCCTTACCACTCATTTTTCAAAAATTAAGACCTTAAATTTTGTTTTTTAAGCATCTGATTTAAAAAATCCAACTCTTAGATTCAACAAAAATATTTCTTTATAATACATACCTTCAGTTTTCAATCAAATATTTGGACACCAAAGCCAATGGGAGTCTTGGAAAAACCCAAGAGTTTATTTTTTTTTATTGTAACTTCCCATGTAAATGGACAGCCCTAAGTGGTTTGTTTTTTTCAGATCAATGAAAACTAACAAGTTCTCACTGATATTGAATATCTGACCACTTGCATAACAATGGACTTGATGGGCTAAATTCAGAGCAGTTTTAAAAGGCGTCACTTTGTTTACTTGAAAGTTTATCAGGATTTTTTTTGACACTTATTTTCCTGGTAATTTTCCTGTAGAAATCCTGGGTCATTTTACACTAATTCAATTCCCCTGAGGTTTTTTTTTTCTAACTTGACTTGTATACATTGTTCAATAGCAACGAAAGGGTTAACTGTCTGGGTGTTTTTAGGTTTGCACTGTACACAGGGACTTGACATTTTCACACTAATTAAACCAGGCTGCCTCAGTCCCTCTGTACATGTAACTCATATTTAATTCAATGGAATCGTTGAGTGTGCGTTGGTGGAAGAGTTGGGTCCATACTTGTCCTATTGTGATAATCAGGAAATGCCTTATCCAGTGGTATATTTACTCATAGCCTGAATATGGAAATATTCAAGTCTTTGAAATATTTCACTTAAATTAAATATTTGTATCAATGAGAGAAGACTTAAGACTTCCCTTAATCCAAACTTTCCATAGTTTGGGACTTGACCATACATAAGAGCATCACCTCCAGCACAGTTTGTTGCAGCTTTTTTTGCACTTTGTTTGCACTTTTTGTTGCACTTTTGTTGCAGTTCTTGTTTCTGGCATGCAATATGAGTCACACTCATCTGCCCAAGGTATAGGGCTTTCTGGTTCATAATATTTAATGGATTTAATTTTGTATCCAAGTGCATAATTTTGTATTCCAGCATATTCTGCTGGAATCTCATGCAAAAGTGCATCCTTTTCCTCTTAGTTACAGAAAATATGAAGGTTTCTGGTGCCTTTGAGGTACTTTTTATTGGTTTGCAAAATGAAAACCAGGTGCTCTGGCTACCTCTAGACTTAAGGTCAGACTCGCAACATAGTAATGAGAGAATTGTGGAATGGTTTGAGTTGGATCGTAAAGATCTTTTTGGAGATGGAGCTCCATCTCCACTGCCATGGACAGGGACACTTTCCTGGTTAGACCAGGTTATTCAAAACTCCATCCAACTTGGCCTTGAACACTTCCAGGGATGGGGCATCCACAAATTCTCTGGGCAACCTTTTCCAGTGCCTCACCATCCTCACAGTAAAGAATTTTATCTTAGTATCTTTCAGTTGAAAGCCATTCCCTCTTGCCCTTGCAAAAAGTGCCTCTCCAGTTCTCTTGTAAGCCCCCTTTAGGTTCTGGGAAGTGCTATAAGGTCTCCCCAGAGCCTTCTCTTCTCCAGCTGGGAGCTCAACTCTTTAACAGAAGCCTGTCTTCATAGGAGAGGTGTTCCTCCCCTCTGATCATCCTCTGGACCCATTCCAACATGTCCATGTCCTTATGCTGGGAGCTCCAGAGCTGTACTCTGGATGGGGTCTCATGAGAGCACCTTCTCCTTCTAGTCCTGACCCAGAAGCTCTTTGCTGGCCCCTCATCCATCCCCAGGTGACATCTCCTGCACTCCAGAGGGTCATTGGATTAGAGGGTAACAACCCCTCTGTTGGAGTCAGGAA
>VZRF01008739.1:0-36076 GCA_013396875.1 Vireo altiloquus
CGCGAAGCCTAGCCATGATGATTGGAATATGTGTATACCTACTTAGTTATTTGCATACATGATTACCTGAGATGCTTGCACAGTCATGATAGGGTTGTCCTGAGATGTTTTTACTAAATTTTGTCACATAGGCAGCTTGAAATACAGAACTAAATATAAGGGAAACTAAGTTCTTAAGCTTTGTAGTAATTCTTGGGAAATTACGAAGGACTTTTATATGGTAGTGATGATCCTGTGTAATTATATAAGAACTTGCCTTCAATGAAATGTATCAGAGTCTGTTAAGCGAATGATGCCTCACATTTTAACTTTTATATTTTTTCGAGTCCTATACTGCCTAATGTAACTTTAAAGTTTCTTGTAGCTCGTTAGCTGCTGCTCTCTTATGCTAAGATAGACATAACAAAGCCTCTCCAGTTTGCTCTTCAAGGACACCCAGACTGTCCTAGGCCAAAAAGTGTAAACCTTCATCTTGGAGGGGAGGGGGGGACAAGCTTGGGGAAATTACATCATTAAATAAAGTTTTAATTGGTGAATTTATGCTGATATACAAATGGACCAAACCTATAAAAGTGTTAAGAACTCGTGACCTGTTGTCCATTTTGGGATCCACTGAGGCAGAAGCCCCAAGGTGTACCCCCAGGGTGTACCATTTGAAGGCCTTTCAAATGAATACCTACCTTTATTCCCTTATTCCTCTCTAATCTCTGGTTTTAGGTAGCCAGTTAAGGCATCACAATAGTCTTTTATTTCTTTCTGCAGGGAGCTTAAGCAGTAATAACATAGAATTGCAACACTAATATTTGACAAAGAAAGATTTTTCCAGATCCTAAAACTTTTGTGGTTTACTTTAACAAGTTATTGGCCATTTCATGTCATAGCATTTTGATATGAAATCTGTAAAAGATTTGACCAGTAGGGTCAAAGATGATGAGAGATTATATTTTAGATTCAGTGGATCCAAGTAAGATTCACTCAGTAGTATATACCTTTCCTTTCCAGCTCTCTGAAACATCCAATCCCTGTAAAGAAAGAGATCTCCATCAAAGTGTCAGACTTGAGCAATTATTAAATAATGGTGTTTTAACTTCACTATTAAGGTTTTCCATTTTTTTTTCAATTTTTCACATCTCTAGTGTATATTACAAACCTTAGCAATATACTGATGTTGACTTCTGAACATTATTTTGACTTTCAACTTCCTGAATTTGTCTAATTTAAAAATCAAATTAGAAAAATTATTGTAACAACTGGATATATTTTTATATTAATTATTTATCTTATAATCTCGGTAAAATAGAGAGGTCTGATAAGAATTGAAGATGGGACAAGGTTTCAAATACGTTAGGTTTTTGAAATGTATGGCTTACTTAGTCACGTACAAAATTCCTTAGACATTCTGTTATTCTTCACCTAGTGATGCCTTCTTGTTTTTATGTGGAGAGCGGAATTTGGTTTTTTGCTTGTTTGTTTGGGTTTTTCCTGGTGAGGCTCAATGGTGAGTATTAGAAAACTAAGACTAAATTTAAAAAAAAATGGAGAAAGAAGAGAACAATGGTTGACATTGTTAATTACACAAAAGATAGAATTATAACAGTCCCACAGCTACAGCTAAATATCCAATGTAAGTTGAATCTACATAGGTATTTTTTATTCCTGCTTTGTATGTACTGCGAAACAGAAGATATTGCTGTACTTTCTATTTCTTCCCACACTGATACAGACTATTAGATAGTCTCTATATTTGATATATTCACTGTATATTCATTGTTTTGTTCTTTTCACATAAAAGACAGAAAATTTGTCAATGCTTCTCTTACTTATCAGGAGTGAAGCAGCTGTATTTTTTTTTTAAACTTGGTCACTACCACATTTAAAAAAATTATACTATCACCTCAGGTTTTTTAAGTTTGCCAAATATCTGACCTAGGAAACTAGAGTTTATTTAGGGTCTGTACATGGGCATGGAATAAGGCTAAGTCATGGAAGACATAAAGTGCAAAAACTGAAAAAGTAGAAGTTTTAATTAACAAAAGCCTGTCATCCTTCATGATCTTGATAGCTCAAATTTTAATTTAATTCTTGCATCACGTTACCTCTTGTACATAATAAAGTTGAATCCTTTTAGGGGAAAAGTATTTTAAGATCAGGAAAGTTATCTTATAGAAATGCTTGAGCCTTGTTTCTCTGTGGTGTTGGAGAAACATCAGTGTAAGTTACAAGTATTCACATATGTGCTCTGTGAAACCATGTCCTGAGCATTGTGTGGCAGTGCCATCACTCAGACTTGACACAAAATATAGTATGCAATATTTGGTGTATACTTATACTGCAACTTGAGCGAAGACAAGTCTCAGGATTCCAGCCTGGAAGAAAGAACACTGTTCCCTTGTGAATATTCTACCACTACGGCATCACACATTGAGCTAAGGAAAGAAAACTCTTTTTTTGTTAGCTTTATTAATTGGTTATGAAATAGTATGGGAGAATAACAGGTTTGTTTTTTTTTTAAATTATTTGTATGTCCCTGGAATGTCCTTAATTAGGGAGACAGAAACAGAGACATTGCTCACCAATCCAACACTAGTGCCTTGCCTCTCAAAGTAATTTCTGGTAAGATAAATGCTTTATCTTTCTGTCTTCTACCTATTTTCTTTATCACCAGATAGATAATACGAGTTTCTGTCAAACACTTGTCAATTTTTATTGCTTTTGCTTTCAGTAGTGGCTTTATGTTATTGTTTGATGTTTTTGTTCTTGACCAGACAAGTTCTGTAAACAACCAAAATAATAACACTTCCTGTTGGAACATGTATTGTCTCAAGTTATCAAGGAGGAAGAGAAACTTTTCCTTCCTAAATTAAAAAAAAGAAAAGGAAAACAAAGGTTAAGTTATTATCAACTTAACATTTTCAACATGAGTTACTAGATACTTGCAGGAAAAGGACAGAAACATTTGGAATGAATTTTATAAACTGACAGGCCTATATAATATAATTATTAAGGTTTTGTAGAGCTTGGATTCATACATGTTCTTGGCATTTGAATACATAATGATATTGAGTCATTAAAACTGCTGACATTTAAGAAAATAAACTTAAGCGAAATACTGTCTGCCATCGTTGGTAATTTTTCCCATAAATCACTTTAAAATAAAATATTCAACATATGTTGAGCCTAACAGGTTGGCAACTGCTCAGAACAAGACTGCCAAATTTTTTTATTTTATTTGCTTTAATTAAGAAAGCAATTTGGATTCAATATTTGCAAACTATCACAAACTTTCCAAAAGAACAGTGAAGTTGTTTTATTGGAAAGTTGATTTTCTGTTATCTCTTTAGGAGCCTTAAAATTTAATATCGAAGTCAAGAGGTTAAATAGTGTTATTTCAATATCATTATTTCCAGTTGGAGGGCTTAAATGTCTTAAATGTTCTGATAAAATAGAATAATCAATAGAAAGCTGCCATTAAGTTCTCAATTAAGAAACAACAAATTAATTATGCCTTTGAATTATACGCAACGGTATTATACTAGTTAATTTTAACAACATCCTCTTTTTTCCTTTTTTTAATTACTGTTTTGTCAGATCATCTTTCTTAATTTCTCCCCATGTACTAATGGACTATTTGGTTTGTATTTACTTAAATCTATGAATTCCTCCTTTTAAAGAATACTTATTTGGTTGATTAAGATAAGTACAAATGGTGAACTAATTTTCACTTTTTTTTTTTCCCCACAAAATTTAATAACCAGTAATCAGAAAACAGCACAATAGAACAGAATACTGCAGGGTACATTTATGATTTAACTAAGTACTGCACACGGCCGCACAACCATAAAGGATTAGGAAGATGATGCTATATGAATAACACGCCCAGTTTGATAACACATTTGGGTGGTAAATGTCGTGATGCATATTCTTCCATTAAAAATATATAGAAGAAGGTGACTATTTTGACTTTTTATCAGCAAACTGGGAAAGTAGTGTTTTTAGCCTCTATAGAGACGGCTCGATTGTCACAGAGATTTTATTTTAACACTGTTGTGCTTCTAAGGAAGACAAAGTAATATCATGTCTGAGTGACTACGAGGGTCTTCTCATGATATGCAATTGAACCATTAGCTTAGGAGCTTAGGTAGACCAGAGCTAAACTAAATCAAGTCCATCCAAAATGAATAGCAAAGTCAGAAAATAGCACAGACATTACAAAACTGTCATGCAGGTAATTGTCTTAAAGCCTTAGCATATGTTATAATCCTGTCTTTCTATATCTACCATGAAGTAGTTGCATATAAGTATTTGCAACTGTATCTTTAGAATTCTATTGTCAGATTTTCTCACAGACCTCAGGAATGAGTTCAATATAGAAAAGGACATCCTGCTTATTTAGATACGAGATGATGTGTGCTTTCCCTTTATACCAAGATGTCTTGGGGTTAAGAGTTCAAGGTATCCAAAGGGGTAAAGTTTAGCATGTGATCAAGTGCTCACAGACTGAACCCCAGACAAAGACAATGTGTAAAGTGTTACACTGTTAAATGGAGACATTATAAACATCTCTTTTATTATCCCTGTGAATGCTTGAATAAACCAAGATGCTATTTTTTTGTAAACCAAACTATTTGTCATAAAGCCAAAGTTGAAAATGATGAAAGATGTGGAAATTTTATAGGGTTACCATTATAAATAAACCTCACACCAACAATGGGCTACATTTCACTGTAAGACTGTGGAAAATCTATTTTTAAAACTGAATAAACATTATCTGGACTTAAAGGAAAAAGGCATATTATTACTTTAAATATTTTCACTAACAGAATATCCCATATCAGCATTCTAACGTGAATTAATTTAGTTCAGTTGTGCAGCATGGAGAATAATGTATCAAATGTTAAACTCTCAAGATTTTGTTTCAAAGACTTCTAGTTAATAAGTCTCTGCTTTCTGCTAAACTTTATGGCATAATTCAGTGCAGATATTTTTCTTACCTCTTTCTTCACAATAAAAGTTTTTTAATGGAAAAGTTAAACTGTTAACAACTGGAATGACTAATTTAGGTTATGCCATAGTATGCAAATACTTTAAAATATATTACCACTCTATCGAATAAAACCAAGTAGAGTGGTCTTTTTACATCTGGAGTACTTTTTTCATTGTCAAGTAAATCAAGACGAACAACAGAATATCTATAAGAACAATTACTCTATAATTTTGTACAGGACAGTAAGAGACAGACACAGAGAAAACAAAGTCTTTCAGGAGTACATTTATGTGTTCTGAGAAGCATATGCTTATATCATAAGAGAATACAGGTGTGATCTTGGAATTTTTGCCTTTCTCAGGGAAATGGAATATAATTATGGCAAAAATTCAAATATTTGCAACTTATGTTATTTCTCTCTTCATCTGTAAGTGAATATTACAATAATATTTTGTTAATCTTTCTTAAATATTTTCAAAGTAACGAATAATATCAGGCATGGGTGAGGGAGAAAGTTTTTTTCTATTATACAGTGCAAGTCTCAGTCAAATCATTCTGCAATTAATGAAACAACTAATTTTCTTTTCCTTTTTAAGTAATTTTGAACAGGACTTTCCCTCTGTGTCTTAGCTATGCAGTAGAAAACCATCTCTGGATGCTGCAATATCCGGTCTTCTGTTCCTTAGCGTTCCAGCTGAGCATTGCACTTGTGATTTGCACTTGTCTCCAATGAAAAGGGACCCTCTTCTAGAGGTGACATGAAAAATATCAGTATCTCCACACCTCCTTTGTAATGAAATTGAAGAATAGCCCATAGGATCACCATATGCATATCAAAAACAACTGTGTCCATGGAACATGTGCACACAAGTTATTCAGAAGCATAGTTTAAGACACAAAATTATTATCTACCTTATCCTTCTATAAAACAGTTAGAAAATGTTTTGGAAAAAATGTAGGGATGGTACAACACCCAAATTTTATCCTTAGTATTAGGAAGCAAGATTCAACAACGAATGTATTCCAAGAGCATAGAATTAAACTGCCTGACTCCTGGTAAAGCACACATTTATAATTAATTAGGATTAGACAGAGGCTGGGAAAAAAACCTTTTTTATTTGATTCTGGGCCATCATCTTCTTTTAGTGTCTGAAGATAAAGTCCTCAGCTTTTTAAATTATTCTCCGCTTAATAAATTACTTTAAAAATTCCCTGATGACTCTTTCTCACCATGAATATTTCTCTGACAACCATAATAAATTTTTTGTAATCCAAGGATTGGGATTAATGAATTTGTATAAGAAATGTTTTAGGATATGGCCTACCAGTCACCATTACAGACTGTATCACCATCACATTTCTACTGACTACGGAAGATCAAGTTGCAATCCAAATTTTGTTCTGTCACCAACACATGAATTGTAGCTGCAAACCATTATGGCTGAGTGACTCTAAATGAAACAACCAGAATGGAAACATTTTGACCACTGAGCTGGAAATACAAATGAAGAAGAACCCAGATAAGTAAAATATAAGTAATAACCTGATGGGAAAGGAAGACAACATCTGAGTGCCTCAATGGCTTTTCTTTAAGACTCTTCCATGAAAGAAAAGAAGCCGATTGGGGTCACTGTGAGAGGCTTAAATCCTGCAGGTAATGGCTTAAACAATGTTAAGCAGGACTTCTCCCCATTATGGCAAAACTGTTTGAAGAAGTTGTGATCACCAAAGTCTACCCCTCCCTGAATATGTCTCCTGACTGGAACTTTGGACTGTGTGTTAAGCAACCTAAGGGAACTCAAGATAAGATAACTGTAACATTATTTTCCAGTTATCTCAGGTCTGTGAAGAAATAAACAAGACTGAGGGAGAAGACTGTATACACAAAGAAAGCCCAATACAGAAAGTATCCTGAAAATCAGCTCTGGCTGGCATTGGAGTGGAGGGGAAGAGTTTTTGGGTATGTGGTGTAACCTGCAGATAGAGGGGAGTTAACTCTAGCTCAGTTGTAAATACCACCCCACCCCACTGCAGGAAGGCCACATGCACACAGGACATTCACTTGAGAAGGTGTCATAAACCATCAAAGACCCCTGCAGCTCCCCCCAGACCTATTGCTTAGACCTTGCACCAGGTGACTGCACATGATGCAAAGCAATGCAATAAATCTAAAGTCTGTTACAAGAGACAATGTCAAGTGTCAAACTTTCCCTCTCACACCCTCAGGAGAAGGACCTAGGCAGTCCCATATGGCTTTATCTTATATTAATCCACAATGTTTTGTGGGATTCTCTCCACCAAGAAAACCAGAAGAAAACAATGAACAGGACACTATGAGGATCCACAGATTCGTATTTTTTTTACTTAGTCTATCTCTGTCACTCTCTTTCTCTGTCCATACCATCTAACCATCTATTTCCTTCTAACTCTCTGTACTTCACATTTACTGTTAAATATAACCCATTATGACCCTTTGACATATGGTCTTGTTTGCATCTTAATTCAGTCCAAGGCCTCTCTCTGATTATTTTAATAGCCAGATCTTAACAGTCACTTCTTTGCAGAATAAGAAATCAAGCTAGTTTGAGTTCTCAGAAAGCAAGACCCCTTGTAAAAATGTGCATTATTCTGCTTTTCTTCTAGCAGTCAGGTGGCAATTTCAATGAGCTGGTGTTATCTAGATGGTAATTTCATTATTGAAAAATATAGGATTGGACTGCTCTCAAGTAAAGGCAAGAGGGAAGAAAAGCAAAGGAAGAAAAGAATGGATGTTCCCTGTCTTCTTGGGATATGCTTTAACTTATGTGACTCTGCCCTCTAAAACTCTAAACCATTAAAAATCTTGGTGTCCACTGCCTCGTAGTGATCTGGTTCAGGTCTCTGAGCCAAAAAATAGCTCCAAATTCTGACCAATCCCTGCAGCAACAAGCTTACTCTAAAGCAAAACAAATCTCAGTGCCAGCAAATAAAAAGGAAGAAAGAGAAATAAGACTGCTATGTCTGGTAGCAGTCAGCTGCTGGATCATCTTATATGACGAGAGAATTACATTTACTAGAGCAGGTTGAATTAAAAATTCAAATACTCTGCATATTACTTTGGGTTTTTACAACCATTTAACCACAAAACACAAGAATTGATCAATATAATAATTTTCCAAAAGGAAGAGATGTATGTTACAAATTTAATCTATGCAGTAGACATGTGGGTGGCATAGGATGTTAATATTAAAAAAAAGAGAGAACTGTGAAAATTCAACCCAAACATGGCATATTGGTTATATATGATGTCAGTACACCTGCACAAGAAGAGTTGGTACAGGATTATGTTCACATCAATGACACTAGAAAAAAGACAAAATTTATTAAGTGCAAGATTCTATGCAATTCTATAGAAATGCTAATAAAAGGAATAGCATGGATGTTCAGTAGATTATGGAATGAAAATAGTACTAGAGTTAATGTTTATGTAATTTACAAAGGATAATTAAACTGTTCCTATATGTTGTAAGCAAGAGGCAGATTTTTGCTTTTTATGAATAAAACTTTCATCTGTATACGTACATATAGATAAGAAAACTTGCATAGGATTTGCTGGTACATGCAGCTCTAGAGAAATCAGATCACTTTCAAATTAACAGAAAGTCTTCCATTTAACTTGATCCTCCCTATTTTTTTATTCTCTCCTATGCTCATCTTTGCACCCTGGAGGTCTTCCTAATCCTTGGCTATTCATTAGAGGACTATTCAAGAAAGTATGAGTTAACTTCAAGCAATGTAGTCTGAGAATGGAAAGTAGCAGAAAGCAGCAATGTTCTTTCAGACCTGTACTTCGTCTCATCCATTGTTCGGTTTGTCCTTACGGTACATCCCTAAAGTTTTGAAATGCAAGGTCATTCATGGGAACAGTCTCACAGCATCTTTTTGCAGCCACTCAACCAAACTACTGTCATCTCAAAAAAGTTATTGAGACAAAAAGTTATTTAAGGCAGGCAGGCCTTTCATCAATGTGTCTCATTCTATGCTATGATGAAAAATAAAGGCTATAAAGGTCCTCATGACTCCTTCCACTTCCAAATTTTGACTAGAATATCAGTTAGAGAAAAAGATTAGTTATCATTGAAAGACTCATTAATATGACACACTTTTTCTCTCTTAGTTACTGCCCTATACTGTCAAATACAATTATTCCCAATAAGTGGCCAAAGACAGTATTAGAAGGTCACAATAGATCTGCAACACTGATGTTAGTCACTGTGAGTTTTTACAAAAGCTTCACCATTAAAGTATTTATTTTCATATCCTTCTATTTCAATGGCCAGAAGAATCAATATTTAAGTACAGGGTATATGTTCCTGAAATGTATAATTTCCATTTCTTGAGGGATGCACAAAATCTTGTATTTGTGGAATTAATTATGTAATAATAAGTAGTTTTTTAAAATTCCATTTCTGCTCCATATAAAGGGTCCATGTTCATATAATTTTGCAAGCATCTTGTATTTGTGGAATTAATTATGTAATAATAAGTAGTTTTTTAAAATTCCATTTCTGCTCCATATAAAGGGTCCATGTTCATATAATTTTGCAAGCATCTTGTATTTGTGGAATTAATTATGTAATAATAAGTAGTTTTTTAAAATTCCATTTCTGCTCCATATAAAGGGTCCATGTTCATATAATTTTGCAAGCAGGTCAGTGATTTACATGTATCTTGAAAACATAAGGGAAATAATAGAATAAGAATGACATCCATCATTGTTTTTTGGCTATATTTAAATGTTAAAATAGATAATATCTCTCACTTTACAGAGCAGTTTATTTTGGAGTCCTTACCTTACCAATAAAATAAATATCTAAGAAACAGAACTACTTATCTTCTGTGTGTGGCTCAGCTATTTTAATGTCAAAAAGACTAGACATCGGATCATTGTTTTGATCCCATTTTTGAAAGTTGTGAAAATAGCAAGTATGGCAGCTTATTTTCTAAAGGTAAATAATAGGACATAAATACTAGTCTTTGTTTATGAACAGGAAAACTTTTCTGAAAAGACATAACTTGGCATTACGTAAGCTAAAATTAATTTTAGTTTTTCAAGAAAGGGGTATAAATGCACTTATGTGAATAAAAAAAGGGAAATTAAGAAGCATTATTAGCAAATTGATAGTTCCCTGATAGTTCCTGATTATTTCTAAAACAAAATTTTAAAAAATACCCCAAAACCTTAAAAAAACTTTGTGTTTTTTTTATCTTTATATACCTTTTATGAACCTCACTTTAGGGTTAACAGTCAAAATTAACACATGGTACAGCTTCCAATCAGAAAACACTTCTAAAATAAAACACATTTGAGGTAATAAAGTATTTTTAAAGGGCGTATTATAAACAAGTGTTCCTTGTATGGTATGAAATGTTTCTACACTTTACCAGAATCTTCTGAAAACTGTGTTTGTTCGTATCTGTTACAAGGAAAGTCGGAGGAATGCTGCTGGTAGTAGAGGAAACGAAATTACTTGAACAGATATGCATTCAAACCAATGATAATTGGGTATTCTATTAACTCTGTACTTACTGGGCTCTTCTGATCACATTGTAGCTGGGATGGCCAACACTGTCCATCTTCCCGTTCTCCACACTCATTATCTGAGGGTGTCACAGAGGTAATAGTCTCTCATCTTGCAATTCCCTAGGCCGAAAGTTCAGCTCATTGTAATGCACCCATCACCTAAGGAAGTTACAGAGTTCTTGAGGCTTCAAGGCTTCAAGTCAGCCAAAAGGAGAGAAAAAAAATCTGTAGAAGATACTGTGAGTCTTTTACAGCAGAAGTGCAGTGAGTCTTAGAGTGTGTGTCTTGATCTGGTGACACACACAATTTTCACATTGTTATCACAGGTGTGGTGCTGCAATGTAAATGAGCAATGGACCAAACAATTTTCTACTCAGGGCCTGAAATGTTCACAAGCAAGAGAGAAAAGATGTAAATTGTTCTTTAAATTTATGCATATAAACATTCACAATTACTATTATCCAAAAAGAGAAACTCAATATCAAGCTCCTCTATTATTTCATTAACTTAGATGGTTCAAAATGATTTTCACAATTCTTTTCTTGGTGAGACAGAGCTCTGTCTGGTCATCATACTCTCCATTAAAGAGAGGGACTAGCTAGAATGGAACAATCTTCTTATTTCCATTCAGGCAAATTACATTGGTTCACTTAAGGCCAGCAGGCCATGAGTCTCTTCACCAGGAATTATTGCCTCAGCAAAGAAGTCCTAAAGCTACAGCAAGAGTTGAATGCAGTTTCTATGAAGTAGCGTCACAATATTAGGGTGTTTTTTTGTTGTTGTTGTTTGTTTTTTTGGTGTTTTTTGTTTTTTGTTTTTTTTTTGTTTTGTTTGTTTTGAAGTTCAGATCATCTTCTGTGCTTATCCATGGAATCAAGACTTTTAGGTATCAGGATCTCCTTTTCCCTGCATTGTAAATTCCATTCTGAAAAATACGCAATATATCTTTCCTTTTGGTACCTTGTCCATTTTTCATATATGTCTGAAAAGTGTAGAGACAAAGAAAGAGTAAAAATATAGAAAATCAGAAGAATTAGAGAACTTCAGTTTAGGTTCTGTTTAAATTTAGGGACAGATATTGGTAGATTCATGGTCAACAGCAACCAAACTCATGCCCCAAAAACTGAGATCAAAAACTGCAGATCTATGGTACTCTTTTGATAGCACACTTCTGAGAAAAGTGCTGTTGATGTTATCATCTGAGACAACAGTTCAATAAAAAACGAGATTTTCTAAACAAACCTGCAGGTGAAGCAATCTGTGTCAGAAGTTATTCCTTTTGTAAAGATTCCTTTTTGTGTACTGATTTAAGTGAAACCCAAAATTTAGTCATGAGGTTTAACAGAAATGTACTGATAGTTCAGCAGGCTGAGAAAATTATGTTAATCCTGTAGCTGCAGCAAACAAAATCATTAGATCTGAAAATGTGAGAGATTCTAGTAAGCATCAATATGGACAGGATTTTAAATGAATGTTATGAGAAGTAAAGTTTCAAAAATTATTCATACTATGTAATTTATTGTATTACTATATATTTTAATGCATTTTTGCAGAAGGCATATATAAGTGGGTTTGCTGCACTACAACTGAAATTTCTTGTATGGATTATAATTTTAAAAATGAGTTCTAAACTAACAATCACTATTTACAAAAAATTGTCACATTTATCTGAAAAGATTACTCACCAAATAAAGAGTAAGTACATATTCAAAAAGACAACTGGTGCATTTGAGTTTTTGGAGTGTAGGCGATAGAAAATGTTTGTGGAGCAAAAACCAGGACTGCCTTTAAAAAGAAGAGGAAGAGCTAAACATACAATCAAAAAGCCAAAAAGGAACAGTGAATGCACAACCTGAGACCCAGGTTTAGGCTATACAGAGCAACATACCTATGATACCACAGGTTTTGGTTTAGATTTAATCACTCTAGAACTGACAAACGTGTCAAGGAGCCTTGCTCAAGGTCAAGCTGCTTCACCTCTAATATTATTGGTAACTACTGAACTAAAGGCAGCACAGGAAATTCTTGCAGACAATGTTCTACATAGTATAGCTGATTGCCACAAAGATGACAATATCACAGTAGTCACCCTTTGTAGAAAAGAAATTCAACCAACTTTTTTTTCTTAAAAGGTAATGAAATAGAAGTGAAGTAGAATATTGTCTCTACCTACACACAAAAACATATGTTTAAAATGTCAGCCTTTCCTGATGAAATGCATATATTACCCAATAAAACATATATATTTCTATTTTAATATGATATATTTAACAATACAATCATTTTGGTTACACAGAAATGTGAGCAGATATAAACAAAAAAAAATTGTATGAGTTGAGTACTGGTAACCCACGAAACACAGAAAAGTTAGTGCCTATATCAACAAGGACTATTCTTAGATTCATCAGGTAATTCATGCCAGAACATTCTGTGTTTTCACTGTCATGTTAAAGGATGTAGACTGACAGTTGGATCATATTCACAGTCAAGCATATTGCCTGCACCAAGTTTTTACATATGCTAAATTATGTTCACACTGGCACTACAGAAAAGTGAGGGTTAAAAAGGAGGGAAAAAATGTTTGCGAAAAGTAAGAAATTAGAAAGAAAAGAAAAGAAAATAGCTAACAACTCTGTTACAGAAACTGAGAAGCTAAAAACAATGTGTTGGCAAAAAAGAAATGATCTGATATAAGCCAACATATGGCAAAAATCAGTGAAACCTCTGCCTGATAGGAAAACATGCTTAAGCCATAGGTTATCAAAGAAGTGCAGATACAGCAAAATCAAACACCAGAGGAAAACAAGAGTGTGACCGGGGCAAAGAAAGTTTAGCCTGTATATACAAACAGATAAAAGCTATGAAACAAATTGAAATGAAATGAAATGATCTTCCTCTCACTCAGACTTTTATGTTCTATGCCTTGAAGGTATATATCAAAAGCCCATACAGTCAAGAATGGAACGACACGTAGCCACACAGAGGTAATTTTATTTACTTATTCTGATTTCACTATTAAAAAAAAGAGGGAAAGGGAAGGAAAAACTCAGGTCCCAGGTTGTAAGTTGCCTCTGGCAATTTTTGAAATACGGTATATATTACAATAAAGAAAATTATAAATTTGAAGCAAACATGAAAAAACTTAGACCTTTGACAAAATATTACAAATAATTAATTTCCCTTCTCTCTTGTTGCAGCTTCACCTCCCCACTCATCTCTACACTAAACAAATCCATGGTTTTTTTATACTACAAAAACGATATTGAGTCTTGTTTTGTGAGGAACAGAAAGTCAGCAAATTCTCTTCAGTCCTTTAAATATGAAGTGACTTTGACTATCATTGCAGGAAAGGATAATGGTCATTCAAATAGGCACCTCCCAGGCTATTTAGATTTCCTTTCTTCTGAAAAACACCTGATGTTCCAGATGGAAGACAGAGAGTATGAAAATCATAAAGTATTAACATTGCATACTCGTGGTAGGAAACTGCACGTAAGAAGCTGGCTGTGAATTTTCTTTTAGTCTCAGCTTTCAGATGGGCCTGAGAAAATGTGTTATGCATTCCAGGCACTCCCAGTCTTACTCTCCACAGAGACTGGCCTTATGCAGTAAGTAGTCTTCATTTCTTCGACAAAATAATTTTGTGGAAGAGAACCTTCTTTACATGTCTCCTCTTACTGTGTCTTAACAGACGGAGCAAGTAGGGCTCCAAACATTAATACGGAAAGACGTAAGTGTATATGATCCACGGGTGTATTCAAGACTCTTCTTGAATGCTCCTAGAAGTGTTATCCCCTATAAAAGCAGCGAGTTTTGTTGTTAAAGTTTAGAAACAACTGCACCTAGAATCTAGTCTCACTTAGTACTATATTGTCCAAGATAATGATTTTCCATTTTCAATAGATGTCACATCTCTGTCTCTTTGGCACACTTTTCACTCTTCATTCAAACTGAACAAACATAAAAGACTGCATATAATGCAAAACCTTCTAAAGATAAAAAGGAGTTTATTTCTCATTGTGAAACTCAAACTATTTCTGTTCTCAAAATAACAAGAAAGTAAAGCAAAGAAATTAAACCTGACCGAAAGGCACATCTCTCAAGAAATGTTAAGTTATGTATCTCATTTCCAGATTTCATTGGGCTGCAATTTTTCTCAGGGATGAGTTGTAAAATGTAGGTTATCCCTACTGCTTTGGGGAAATATTTGATGGATAATCAAACTCTAGCAAACACACTCCTTCATGCTGATGAGTGAACTAATCTTTACCCATTGGGGATATTTGATAAAGTGTAAATGAATACTGCATTGAGCCACCAACCCTCCAGAGGAAATGGGGTTTGAACATTGGAGAAATGGAAAAGATACTGAGAGTGACAGAGAATAGGCCTAGTCCCAAAGGATGACTTTGATTTTAAGTGTGTGATTGTGAAAGTCACTATCTCCTTTAATTACTCAATTAATTAAAAACACAATCAAAAGTTACAAAGTGGTTGATCTTCTTCTAAGGGGAGTTTACCCAACAGGCAATTTCCCAACGTACTCACAACCTGTGTGTGTTCGCAATCTATGTATGCTTATTCTCCTTGCAAATAAAACCAGACCATTTTGAAATCTATCACCTCCACAATCTATTAGCATTGTTTTAAACAATTTTCTGCTTAAGGCCACATCAGTAAGAATTTCCACATTCAAATGTACACATTTCATGTGGATTACTATTGCCATATGTAGAGTTAAAAGTCTGAAGGCTAACAATTCATTAAAATATACTGGAACTATGTCTAAAATACTTAAAAGAATAGTCAAATGCCAAAAGCTGTATATTTTTCAAGGCATTCCCACTACACAGGAATCATCCTTCCCTGATAAAAAGAATAAATAATTAATGTATTTCACGCTCAGTCTTTGTATTTTGAAGATTTGATGATTGGTTTATGAAAACAAGACTTCAAATTCTGAAATAAAAACACTAACCTGCATTGTTAAAATCTATGCTTGAAAGGTTTTGAGCATGTTAAACAATTTTCATGATAATATGCACCTCAGTGGTGAAGAATATGTTGAAATCATTACAACATTTTTGTGTCTAAGTACAAAAAAGTATATTATTTGCCGTGACTGTCTTTTCACCTTGAAAAATATGCAAAACTCCTGCTCATGCATAAGAACGTGGTCCAATAAATACAGTGGAGAGTTGTATCAATTAATATAGAGAAAGAGAAGTGAGGTATATTTATACAAGCAGTTTTTTTTTCATTGGCAACTTCAGTTTTGAAATGGAATGCAAAATTTTTTCATTCATCTTTCTCATATTTGAAAAAGTATTTCACAATATGAAGTAAAGGAGACAGAAATGACACTAAGGATACAATCTGCAAATGAAAAAATTCTTAAGTTTAGATTAAATTTGTATCAAATTTCAATCTCAAAGAAGTGTCATAGCTATCCAGGATATGTTACATGAGACACTTCAGTCGGTTTTGAAATAGCTTATTCTATTTTAATAGAGAAAACTATATCAATATTAAATATTTATGAATATGTGAGAAGTATTAGATATTTGCAGATCTGTTTTTTGTATTGACTGCTTGTTCTTGTGCAATTAAACCAGATAGATACAAGCTTACAACTCTCTTCCTTAACAACTTTTATGGTTTTATAGGATACTTCCTGTAGTTATATCTCATGACTTATTGAGAGAGATTGCATAGTAATTGTGAAAAACTAGACAAAGATTTATGGTGATAAGAAGTCTGTGGAGAAAAGTTATCAAGGTAAGAACAGAGGAATTATATTTGCAATACCGTAAGAGGAGACATGGTAAGAATGACTGCACTTACAGGTACAGAGGTTTGCTATCTGATCTGAAAGGTGGCACCTTTCACCTATTATCTTCATGCACTCAGTCTGTCTTTCACTCTTCTCTTTCACTTCTTATTCTTTTGTTTCCTCTTAAAATAAAATTGATTTGATTCTCTTCCTTTTAAAAAAGTATTAATCCTTGACTTCACAAGTCCTTTTCACTTAAATTTAACCTCTTTTGTAGAGCTTACCAATGATGTTGTCTTAGATAAATCTCCAAGCCAGCACCTTATCATCTATTTCAGAACCACTGTAGTTCTTTGAGGAGTTTGTTCCTTTTAATGGATGGTGGAGCTTTCTAAATTCAATGGAAAAGTAATGCAGCCACGTTTCCCCCTTGACTTTCCATTTTCTCTTTTCCGAAGGGCTTATCAGAAGTTTTGTCCAAGTTTAGGAATAATGAATGGAATGTTAAGAGCTTGGCACACTATCTCTCAGGCATCTGTGATTTATGCCAGTGTCCCTCACATATTTTTGACCAGAGACACTCACAAATATGACATATCTATGGGTCTTCAAACAAGTTATAAGAGGATGGATGATGAATGGCCAATGCTCATGAAATGTTCCCTATGTCTGAAGTAAAATTTGGTCTCTAGAATGTATTTGAAACACAGAGAAATGCTGGGGTATTCACTTAACTACAGTATATAAAATAAATTGAAATTAAAATCCAATAAATTAAACTTTATTTTAAAATGACTAACAGACTAAGGAAAATTTATTTTGAATCGCATTTCTAACAAAGCTGTTTATTCACAGCTGGCAAAGTCTATCTTATACATCTGTATTCTTAGAGATTAAATAATTGATCTGATAGCTATTAAATCATGTTTTTAGGTTTTGAGTTATATGTTAAAATAAGGAAGGAAGGAAGGAAGGAAGGAAGGAAGGAAGGAAATATACATGAGCTTTCCTTTATTGGCACTCCAGATAACTGATTTTCTTAGCAAACTCTCAGTAACTATCTAATAGCCAGAGTGAGTTTTCTAGCTTAACCACCCTCATCTGGAAAACTAAACCAAATTTTCTTTCTATTTGAAGTTGCTTACACAGTTTTGTGGGGGTAAAACCTTGATACTTAAAATACGTGTTTTGTCAAGTAAGTACCTTGAAGTCTCTTTAAGCCAAATTGAATTACTTATGCCAAAAGATACTTGAGTGGTTTAATGGTTCCAGAAGTTCAGGAAACATTTTTCTTTTAATGCTGAAATCTGTTATAGACTCTTCTGACAACTGAGGCACCTCAAAGTTTTAAATCTTGTATCTGAAACTCTGTAATCCTGAAATCCTGAGGTAACATAAACATAAATTGTTCCCAGGAAGGAATTACCAACTTAAAGAGAATAATTTCTTCCAAATGAACACAAAATGGAAAGCATTCAGACACATTGCAGTGAATCAAAATGAAGGAAAAAAATCGTTCAATTTCTTCTGTGTGTGTGATCCCTTAAAAAAACAAACAAACAAACAAACAAACAAAAAATCAAGGTACTCTTTCAAGGTTGTAGTTTGTTTTATTCTGTATTGTAATATTTTAACTGCCTCTGCTAAAAAAGTTGAGCTGGCAGCTGTGACCAGGATGGCTTTCACAGCTTTCTGCGATGGAAAATTGTCTTGGGCTGGATTTTAGTGGCTGCTCCTGTGAATAGATTGGGTCAAGGAGATCCAGACTGAGACTAACAGAAGTATCACACAAATGGCAAAAGGAAATTAATAGTAGACTAAGGTAAATTACTGGGTACCTAATAAATCTGAATCCTAAGATTCATCATATTTAAAAGAAGAAAAAGAAATCAAGGAAAAGGAGAGGACATGTGAGGTATATAAATCAAGAAGATTGCTGATACTAAAACCAGTAGATTAACCTCAAGTTTTAAATATTGAAAAATTGGCAAGTATATTGAAAATGAAAGGAAGATTGCGCAAGACAAGAGGACATATAATGAAGGGTTTTACAGGCTCATCAGAGATATAAATCAGAGAAGACTGTAAGACCATTAAGGAAAGACCTTTATAAAAAAGAATGTGTGCAGTCTTTTGAAATAGTGATGTATTTGTTTCAGTTTGAGCCAAAGAGAGACTGTAACAAATATAAAGTAATGCAGCAGCTGCATGATCTGGTCCTACCCCTTCTACATTCTTGGTTTCATCACCAGGATAATTACAGTGACTGTAGATAAATATCCAATAATTGAAATCATGTTGTTAATACTGTACTTCTATTAGCATCCAAGCTTATTACACTAAAAATTCATTTATACATGTTGCATCACACTTTCTCTGGCATAATAGTTCTACCTGTGGAAAATAATCTGTGATTCCTATGTACTAATTTTTACTTCAGCAGATTTAAGATCAGGTTCCAAAGGACATTTGAATTTTAGGGAAGGGATCTTTTACACCTTACCTTGCAAATGGAAAAGAGACATTTGAAGTAAAATAATTTTCAGAGTGCCCTTGGTTGTAGTAAGTAATGATATATGGTCTACACGAATGACTCTAATGTGTAAAATATATTCATTTATAATTTAATAAATTTTATAAACTCATCATCCTTACCTTTGGGATAATGAGCCAGATTGGTGAACTATTTTTATGTTTCAGAAAGGGTGCAGTAGTAGCTCACAAAGTCCTCCTTTTCATAATGTAGACTGGAGTAGAAGTCAGTGAATATTTGAAATGAATCACAATGGTTGGCCCAGTATAAAGAAAAACATTTTTTTAAACATACACTTTGACAAAAAGAATTTGCTTTAAAACCAGTTTTGGTTAACACAAAATGTACTACCATGTGCAGAAGTACTATTTCTAGCTGAAATAAACAATCTGAATATTAAATTGGAGTCAGATAATTAGTTGATTTAAGTGGACTTGGTCTTTTAAGGTGAATTTTGTCTTTTTAAATGAAAGGAAATTTAATTTTTAAAAAGTCTTTCCATCACTTCAAGTAGATTTACTGTAGGTCAATGTGTTCTAGCTGAGAATCTAGCGCACCAATCACAAAAATAAACAAATAGAGTTTTTAAAAAAAGCAATAGCTTTAAGATCTTCCTTGAATCACAGTGGGAAGAACACGACTCAAAAACCTATATGAAATAGAAATTGCTAATATAGAGCTATTTTTAAAACACAGTCCATCAAAAATAAAATATTGAGACAGAATTAAAATTTCTCTAACCTGATGAATACACAATAACTATCTGGCAAAAACGTTGGGACACATTGTTTTAATTAGAGGTCAAGTCCTGATGCATATGGTCAGATCCCAGCATGTAGGCTTAGTAAACAAAACTTTTATTTGCCTTACAAAATAATACTGTATAAAATAATGGTAAAAGTTTTGGTGGTTTAAGCCATATCTGCAACAGCAGCACTGCATAAAATATATTATTTGCAAGTGTACAAGGAAAGTGCTTTTAGTATGGATATTGCCTTAGTTGTGTTGGATGATGTTCTGAAGTATGTAAACTAAAAACCAGTGTAGTATTCTCCTGTAATACAACAGGTATCAGGAAATAAGAGAAAAGACTTAAACACTTAAACTGAAATGCTGTTAGCATCATGAAGCACTTGCACTGCACTCTGTGGCTGATCATGACTCTCAGAAATTATAGAAATGCACCTTGTGGCCAGACTCTTATAATTCACAACAGTTTCTTGTTTATGTTCCATTAAACTGGGCTGTCTGGACTGTTGAATATAACTTACATAGAAAAAAATTAATAAAATTGGAGATCTAAAGTAAGTAATGTCTCAACACTGCACCCATGAAATAATATAGTGTTTGCCAAGATATATATGGTTTCTCTGTGTAGTTCACCTTACGGTAACTAACTAGACTGTAAAACAACTCTTTCATTAATGCTGGCCAGGTGACAGGCTTACCTCATTAGGTCAGATTTGTTAGCCTATTTGTCATAACACTTCAACACTCAAACTGGACCCCCACCCTCATTCTGTTCCTCACATTTCCATTCCCAAGGTACAGATATTCTACATTTTTATAATTCATGCTGTTGGTCTAGCAAAGCAGTGTCATCACTTCAGTATGTTACAATCTGTTGCGGAAAACAATGTGATAATGAGGAACAGTGAATAAGAAAATTATTAACTCCTTGTTAATCATTTTATAGAGTCAAGTTGACCCAGTTTATGACTTCTCTCCAGAGACACTGAGATTTCATAAACATACACAACCAATCCTGTTCTGGGAATGGAAAACTAAAACAGTAACAAGAAACCTTCACTTGAAGTAACCCCAGAGAAAATTTCATTATCTTGACCAGTGTGTCAGTGTGTCACCTACTCCATTATGTCTTTGCAATGCTATGTCTACATATGTCCACATCTGTTAGAAGAATCAACTGCAAAGCAACTTTACATTTTGGGAGGGTGCTGTATTGCTATTGTAATGTCTGTGTATCACATTTAGCAGACTATATATTCAGGCGTATCTGTGTTTTTCCTGTTCTGAACTGTCTTGCTGTTTTTCACCCAATGGACAGCAGTAGACATTGTTTCTACTTTTCTCCAATACATTTCAGGATCTATCCATGGTCACACACAAGTATGTTAATAGTTCATTACTGTCCTGTATCACACTTATTATTAAGTTACAAACTTTGGGGCAGTATTCATATCAGGATGGTGTTTCCTCAAATTACCTGTGTGTCTTTTTTTTTCTGGTGCAAAACAGTAGCAGACACTTTTAACATGACACAGTAGCATGACACTTTTAACAACAAAATGCCTTTAGGATGGAGGCAACTAACCACACTGTGAAGTCTCAGACTGTGCTGTCTTTAAAGAATTTAGCTGGAAAATCCTAAATTCCTGAGGTGAAACTCTGCCTGAGGGTGCTGACAAGTATTGTTTTGCAAGGGTTAAATTGTGCCAGGTAAAGCTGCAATCATTGGTAATGCTTTCTTCTCACCAAATTTGAGAATGTTTTCCAAGCTCATATTATTTACAGGTTGCTAGGTTCTGAGTTATTATATGATTATCTTAACCCTTTNTTAACCCTTTTATTAGCTACAGGGGCCAAAGTAAGTGGGCTCAATTACCTAACATGATTACCATGTGAAAAGAATTAATTATTCATTATTAATAGAATTAATATAATTAATTATTAATACATTAATGCATAGTAAAGGATTCCACAGCATTGTAAAATGTTGAAGCTGATTGCATATGAGTCTGCATAGGTGTTTACTGTGTTATTGTGTGAGATGAGGTTGTCCTATATTCTTTGGTAATGTAATCTGAAACAGACTTTGAGGGAGTATTTGTTCTTCCAAAGAATAAGAGTAATTTTTGCATATATTTCCAGCTGCCCAAGCATCAAAACTCACTAATATCCAAAAATAATATTAATCAGAAATCAAATGCTTCCTGTTTTAAAATGTGTATCAGACCAGGGAATGTAGTGCTAATATAAATAACTGTCTAAGTAAGACAAAACAGTGAAGCTATTTAGAAGTTGATTGAGATCCTCAATCATTATTCATAAACATCAAATTAGGAGTATTGGAGGGATATCCTCTGATTTTGTAAGGATTAGACGTAACTTTGCTTAGACTTTTTATGGACCTTCTGACCTGAATTCTTCTGATATCTAAATCAGAAGCTGTCACTTCTGAATCTACTAGGCTTTGTTGCCAACAGTAACATTTCCCAAAATTTTGTATAGGAATTTATTACTAGATTTTGGAAGTTTTCTAATTCCACATTGGGATAGAAATAGACAAGAATTTCTTTTCTGTTGAAAGCTTTATACTTTTTTCCCTCCTACTTTGTACCCAGTAGATGATTAAGGCTGGTGGATCAGCTGATGACTCTCCATACACAACGTCTTTCCCTACCAATCTTCTGATGATACTTCCATCTTCTGTTGTTTCCTCTTTCAGATATAGTCTGATTTAGTAAGTGCTGTCTCTGTGCTACTGTTTTGGAAATAAAAATAATTCATTTCCTGTCTGGAACATTTCTTAGTCACAGTTTATTTTCCATGGAGGAAAAATGCATCTTCATATCTCAACAATAGGCAATTGCTACATTCATGTAAGTAGGAATATGGTTATGCAGCCTCCTTGGCATTTTGGCCCAAATGAGAAAATAGTATTTTTTTAATAAAAATCTGAAGCATCATCCATGTAAAAATCTCAATAACAAGACAATAACATATCCCCCTTAAAAAAAAAAAAAGAAAAACCCAACAAACAAACCCCAAAACCACAACAACAACAACAACAAAATCCTCAACAAAACCAACCAAATATTTTCCAGTTACTTACTATTTTTCGCAGCACAACTTACTTTTTTTAAGGGTGGTTTGTAATCATTCACATGTTTCAGTTCAGTAAAATAAACCAAAAATATATTGGCAAGCGAATAATACAACCATGGCAGGGTGTATTCACCCAGTGTTATTTCACATTTGGCTAACAACTGATAATGTGATTTATCTACATTCTCAGTGATTCTTACTCTGCTTCTAGAATCTTATTCATCTGCCACCTTAATAACAGACTTTGTTTCCAGAACTTTCTATGCTTATGTATTTACTCTAGTGCTGATTTCCCCTGTTTTCATCTGCTTTATTTTTTATAGGTGCATGGAATTCTTGGAGGATGGGATAACGAAGATAGCATTATGAAAATATAGGAACCATATAACTATGACCTTTAATATCATACAAAGTACTGAGATAGCAGACGAGTATGTAAAATTAAAATCATGTAAAAACCACAAAATTTATTTCTCAATTCTTCACTTCAACTCAATTACTTTTGATAATATATTTTTCTTGTGCAAAAATATTTATATTGTATCAATGAAAAAGTGAGCTACATTTGCTATAGTAGAGCAACAGCAATTCAACCTAGGCAACGATAAAGTAGAAACTATGAAAATGTCTGTAGTATAAGACAAGATTCAGAAGAACTATTCTAGCTTTTAAAGGATATGTTGTAAATCTTTTTCAAAAACATGATTATTAGTCTGGATTCCTTTGGGTAACAGATAAACATCATTCTTTTAACTCTTCTAATCCTGAACATGAATTTTTCACTTCATTAACTTGAGAGACATTAATTTCAAAGTTTTTAGACAGATTAAAGTTTTAGCTCCTGTTCTGTCTGACACAAGAAAACTTTTGCTCAGAATTTTAAGTTGATATGTTTCTTTTCTTTTTACAGGTTTATTTTATACATCAATATGTAAGAAAAACACACAAATTCTTTATCCAGAAATGCTAGGAAAGATCACTTTTTTCAAAATCTGGGGTTTGTACTTGAATGTTTTGCTCTTCTGACAAATATTAGACTTCTGGGATGCATGAATAGTACATCTTAAGGCTTTCATATTGTTGTGACTTTGCTTAGCATCAAAAAAGGCACATATTACCTGTTATCTGAGTGTGTAGTACATGAGGTTTCTTATTGTTCCTACAGTAGTATGACTCATTTACTGCAGTAAAGTATTATGATACATTACAGTGGGCTACGAGTTCATAAATAATGAAAATAGCTGATCCAGTATGCTCTTTGTGCAATATGAGTAGCCTAAAGTGAGTAGCTTTCTCACCTCTTACTCAAATGTCATTTTTAGATTTGAGAAAATAGACAGTGCAGATGATTTCAAGCAGCAAGCTTAGAGCTCCCTATCTGTTTCAATTTATTTTTATAATTCCAAAATCATTATGATTTGAGCCTGTTAGGGCTCAGCTAGGACAGAACCTTACTAAACCTAGGTATTTGATGTGTCTGCAGAAATCTAGAACTCACATGTTTAAACCTTCGTACCTGTAGCTGCTGTATTTACCCACATCCCACTGATTTGTAGATTTTGATGGTTCTACAGAAAATCATGAAGATGCTGCAAAATCATTGTTCATGCTGTCAAAGTTACTATGTTAAGCTAATTTTTTTTTATTGTGCTCTTTTGTAGCTGGACCGGATACTGATAATGGTTTTACTAGCCTGAAAGAAACAGTGGTGTCTTGGGCCTCTGGGACACTTTGCTTTTATAATTTTGTAGGATGAATAATCATCATAATATAAGTATCATCAGTAAGTGAACTGACTTCACAAGTGTCAGAATAGAAGAGAAACTAAAGGAAGGGAATGTCTCAGTTTCAGTAAAAACTGCCTTAAACACACAGCTGATAATCTAGACTGAGAATATAGACTACGACAGAATCCTAAAATACTATTAAAATATTAAAATATGAAGTTTAATATGATGGAGAAGAAATGTTAGCAATGTTAGTAAGCATGTGAACAAAAATAATGTTGAGCTTAAATGAGATGTTCTTTTTATTGTTTGAAAGCTTATGTATAGAAACACTACCAAACACAAACTGTATTTATGTTTTGCATGTGTGAGTACAGAGTTCTGTAATCTTGATTCAAATATGCCAATAAGCCATTTCAGATGCTCTAAAGATTTTCTCCACATTTGAATAATACAAAAGGACACATACACTTTTTAAAATGATTCATATTTTTTATGAAGAAGGAAAGTATCAGCTTGATTACTTTGTCCTAGAAAAAAATTTAGATATTTCTAATAATACTCCTTAATGCTAACATTCTAACATAAAACACATAAAACAATGGTTTTGAGAATGAAATCTTGAAAGGAAAACATAATTCTTGAATGGGAGACAAAATCTTATGCTATAGGATCCTAAAGTCTGAAGGTGAGTAGGGCCTCAAAACCCCCACATCATAAATGACCAATCGCATATTGAGTAGAGCCTCAAAAAAAACCCAATCCAGAATCATTGCCCAGTCCCATACTGCCTTAGAAATGGAGAGGTGATGTAAGTTAAGTTTCAGAGGCTTGATAGGATTTCTTTTCAGGAATACTGGTTTCAAGAGAGCATATGTTAAAGCTTAGGTTGGAATCATTGCTTGAGCTTTTTGAAAATCTCTAGGGAATGTCACCTTTTCAAGGTATAAGTAAGGAAAGAGTGGTTTTAATTACCAAAAGAATGCAAGAATAATATTAGCCCCTTTGGGGTATAAATAAGGCCTAATTATTCATAGAACTGCCTTGTTCATTTACACTAAAAAAAGGTGATTGAAATATATGGAACTGAGAAAAGACTTTCTTTGGTTTCTTCTTTAAGTTAGAGCCCACAGATTTTTTTCTAATTTGGCATTAAGAAGTCAGCACACCTCATGGAGTAAATGCAGAAAACGGCATTTGGTAAGCTCCAGGCAATTTTAATTTCATTTCAATTAAATAAGAATGAGATTTTAAAAAAATGGTGTCTGTCTACTGTAAAGTGTCTTCATGTCCAAATATTAACATGAGTAGTGAGTTAGTGATGTCAGGTTTTGTCTTGTTTCTAACCTGAGATTCCTTATAGATGGAAAACAAAATGTAGACAGCAAAATAATATCAGGATCATCTTGATAACATGACTTGACAAAATTTACATAATTCCAGAATTTTTTCTTTTAATTAGCCTTCATCATAGTTGTTTAATTTATTCACAGAACCATAGAATATGTTGAATTGGAAGGGAATCACAAAGATTATTCAGTCTAACTCCTGGCCCTGCACAGCACCATCCCCCAAGGACTACACCATGTTCTTGAGAGAGTTGTTCAAAGGCTTCTTGAACTCTGTCAGGCTGGTGCTGTGACCACTGCCCTGGGGAGCCATCTCTGAGATTAGTATCCCTTCCAGTCCTGTATCCATGTCATTCATAAAATTGAAGAGCACAGGGCCCAATGTTATACAGGCCCTTTGACATTTGAAGCATATAATAGGTGGTGGGTAGGATCTAAAACCATTGAAATGACTGTAAGATAAAAAGATTTCCCAAAATAAATGCAATGAATCCCAAAATTAGTTAAACAAGCATGGAAATATTGACTATCAATAAATACTTATTGATCTATTAAATCAATACTTAGAAGGAAAGAATGACATAATTTGAACTGAACTATATTTAGAGTAAAAAAAATTCTAATTGAACTTTGATTTGATCAAAAAATATTGAAATAATATTTTCTACCTTAAATGTATTTAGAAATTTTAGTTATTAAATACCTTTTTTTTTGTATTATTCAACTAACAAAAAAGTTGAGATCAATTATGAAACCACTCAAGTGTTATTTAGAATGATGAAGAGAGTAATGTGCAAAATGATTCAGTTTTTAGGTGCTCATTTCTTTAAATAATGAATTTTTTTTTTAACAATTTAGCAATCAGATATTCAGCAATATCTGATTTTGAGTCATCTGTCAATAATCTATTAACATAGCTTTATACAGATAAGCAGCATTAATCTTGAATTGTTTATATTTTAACATTAGAAATAATAATAGGAACAGAAAGAATAAGAAAAGGCAAAAGAAGATTTTTGCTTTCTTAGAGAATCTCTGTAACTGTAAAATCCAAGAAAATTTATTACATTGTTCCAATTGTTCTTTTTTTTATGTTAACAGCATTCTCAAATCAAGAGTCAAAAATCAAAAGTGATGCTTGGCTTTTCAGTATAAAGTGATTCATAGTCAGATGTCTCCAGGCTGGCAGCATCAGCTCAGCAGCTTCAGGTAACTTATCAGTGCTATCACTTTTGGATTACTTTATCAGGAACTTTGTCTGCCACATCCTCACCAATGCCAGTTTCTATAAGGAAGCACTATTCTCCGTGTCCTCAAAAGGTTTAACTTTGGGAGTGATCAATCAGGCTGATCTCAGTGTTCTTCAGTAGCAAAAGCAGTATGAGGTCCCTTCTCCATCCACCGCTGATAATTTTGCAGTAAGGGTTTACAGGAGTTTTGCCACCATATGTAATATTGGCTATATATATCGAGTAGTCAAATTCTTGTTTGTATAATAAATGATGATTTTTTTTAAAGGTCAGGTGTACCTGTGTAATGGCTTTCCAAAGTCACAGTGACCTTTTGTGCTGAAGGAGGTAAAGAGGCATAGTGAGACTGTGCTTACAGCATCCTGTTCAAGCGTCAGGGAGCCCTTGGAGGATAACTCTTATATTCAGGCTACATTAAGTTCTGTGAAAGTTTCATGGTGGATGGCCAACAGAGGAAGTGTGAGCCTTTCAAGGAGGCCCTCTATTGTTCCCTNTATGTGACTAATTAGAATGAGTATTTGTCTTGCTGACTCTATATTAAGTTACTATCATATCAGTATAATAACACCATCTTTGCTGAGGCTACTCAGGCAAAGCAACGCCTTCTCAGGTGATGTTTTATCTGCTGATTCTATAATGTAAGTAATATAAGTACATGCTTATGTCTCAGCTGCTGCACATGAATAATATTAAAGGCTGTGTGAAGAGAGAACTTAAAACTTTTCCAGCTTTAAAAATGTTTGTATTTTTATGTCACTGCAAAAATTTTAGATATAAAGATGTTATTATCATGTGAGTGTTACCTCAGTTCTTTCATTGTAAATAGTTGTGTCATGCATTATTCACTACTTAAAACAAAGGAATTTGCCAGGAACTTTAAAGTTATCTCCAAAAAAATTCAGATTATACTACAATTATTACAAATTATTATCTACTTTACTTTGCAAGTGATCTACAAGTCTCAGTTAACAATGAATTATTTGCCTTTTTCTAAAGACTCACATTACAGGCATCTCACTAAGAAATCTATATCTCTGAGAAAATTCAAAGTAATTATAAGAGTGAGATTTCTCTAAGATCACTATTTTATATAAATGGTTAAATGATCCTCTGCTATCAAATAAACATTACCGTATATGAAATGTCAGGAATTAGATAATTCTGAGTTTTAGGAAATTACTTTTCCAAAGGTATATTGAATCTGAGGTCTATATTGCTTTGAATGTAACTTTTTAATACTGTATGAAAAAGCCACAAAAAAGGAGAATATTCTTTGGCAAGCAAAATCACCAATATTTTACTTGCAACCAAATATTGCTGATGTACCTTCAGTACCTCAGATACATACAGGTCAATTTAAAATATCTAAATTTCCAGCTTGTATAGGCAACGAATATATCTGTTGTTTTAGGGCTATTTTTATTTATTTTATTTTGTAAATGAATAGGTAATCTTAACTTGAACTCTCATTTATAAACTAATTTTTATTTAGGACCTCTATATTTTTTCACAACCCAAACTGCTTATTTGCACTTTGATCCATAGATGTTTGATCATGAATTTTGGCAATCCTATAATTTTCAGTGCAAGAGGTAAGAGAAGACACAAAATCGGGTAGTTGGCAGGAAAAAATTCTAAAAATAAATGTTTCAATACTAATATATACCTACTTATGTGACAATAAAGCTGTGGCAGTCTCTTAGCTGAGAATTACTGGTAATTGCAGCTGTACAGCTTGTAAAGTATGCTTCGAAAAGCTTGCTGTTTCTGAGGAAATAAGAGCATACTAATCTGTGAGTTAGATAACTGAATCACTTTTGGGGTAAAATAAAACTTGGCCAAACACCATCATGACACTCACCATTGTTTTTCTTGAGTAAATATTATGTGATCAAAATTTTATTTTAAATCCCATCTGTGCTCAAGCAGCTGCCAGCATATCAAGAGGTATGAACAGATTTCTGACAACTTGCAACTTACTCTTACAAGTAGCTTGTGCAGAAAATCATAGGTGTCATTTTCCAGTTTATGCTGCTCCTCTATTTCATCATTAAATGGTTTTTAAAGAGTTAAAAAGAAAACCGTGAGCAATCTCTTTGCTCGGGAGTCAACCAGCAGATGTAGTTGAATCTCTTTTAGGTCAGAGGCCTTTGGGGATAATTCTACACTACCAGCTAGGCCTCTTTCTTCCTTTCAGACCATTGCTAAGTGTCAATAGGCCAGTCCATCTCTGCTGACCCTGGAACACACCATTATGAAAATGCATATTTTTGCACTTTCAAACTGTTCCCTGAAAATACTTTGAGTGGTCTTCAGCTGTCTTAACATAAGAAGCCAGACATTCTTAATTGTCAGACATCTTCACGGATGGAATTTTACTTTTTTTCTCCATTCTGACACATAACTATGATATTGTTAGGGATCTGAAATGACATTAATTGTTCCTGTTTAAGCAACTGAATCATACTAAATGTATATAATTACTTGCAGAATTTTGTAAAATCACAGGGTTTGTTTCGATTTAATTGCAACTATGTTTTAGATGTATTTTAGATGTATTTGTGTGAAGGGTTTTTAACAACTCTGTAACTGAAGTGAACCCAGTCATCAAGAACAATAATGATGTCAGTATGTTGATAGAAACCCATTTTGCTCCCAAATATGCCTGTTGATTTTCCATTCATTTCCTGGAATGATTCCACTTTAAGAATATGTTGTACTATCTGTAAATGTTACCATTATCAGGATATGTGTAATGCAGCTCAAATATCTTTGCAGTGGGCATATGATTATATGATTACCTCTGAGTGGAAGATAGCACAGTAATAATGGCATGTACTGGCATCGCTTCTTACTCTCCTCCAGCAACAGCCACAGCCTCTATAACCATTCTCAAGCACTGTATGTAAACTGAATCATCCCATTGCAACCAAATGGATTTATAATTCCTTGCCATATCGACACTGCTTTCATCCCATTGCAGAGTTGTTCACATTGGAATTGGCATTCTATCTGTTTTCCATGCAGTGTAAGTAACCATATTGATTACTCCTTACCCATATCTTGCTTGAATAACTCTGTCAAATTTTTCCTGTGAAACTCAGCTAAATATATTAGAGCCTTTAACATGATGAAAACATCACCATCAAGCCTCCTTTTTTCACTTTTTTTAATGTAGTGTCACATGAGCGTTTAACAGCTCTGACTCTAATCACTGATTCTTTTTCTCAGTACATATTCTTCAGATATTGGCTGTTAACAGCACCTCGTGACCAGTTTATTGAAATGGGCTAGCCAGCCTAACCTGCAAATTGCATGGTGTTTGGTGTAATGCCTTGAGATAACTGCAGGGTGGAAAGTTCTGGGGAAGATTATTACACAGATTTGTAATATTACTGGCGTACTTATGGTATACAAATAGATGTAGCATGGGTGCAGCAGCTGTGTTGGAAAGTCAGTAATTCCCATGTCCTACAAGTAATAGATTTTCCATTTATCAAAATGGTCTGTTAAGTTCATCAAATAGAAAAGAAAAAGGAAATTTCCACGGCTTTGAAAATCCACAAACCACACATAAGTACTTTTAGTGTTGTGCACGCACAGTACCATAAACTTATCATAAGTTTTTGTTCCTTGTTTTGGGCTGGGTCTTCTAATGATTTCTTCTTTAATTCCTCAGTTCATGTTCTGTGGGGCTCAACTTTGGTCCTCAATTTTGCTTGAAAATGAGACCATTGATAAAAATGATATCTAAACACAGGGACACAGAAAATGTTGTCGTACGTCTGGACTAGTAGCATTATTGATAGAAAATCTGTTCTGCTTTTTCAAAAACTCATTTGATGTTTTTAGCAACCACAGATTATACTTTGGAAAAGCGATTTGAGAAACCTGTGTGGGAATAATTATATTTCATGTCTTAAAATAAAATTATCAGAAGCCATGGCAGAAGATGCACTCGTAGAAATTTGAATGCTATGTTCAGCTAAAGAATTTTAAATTTAGGAGAGAGTTCTCTGGATTGCATTCATTTTAGTACCTACTTTACACTGTGACAGAAAAAGAAACACACATTTCCACATCTGTTAACATTTGTTCCTGCTACAAAAGGATGAGAGAGAATCTCTCTTAAAATCTTGCTACTACCATGGAAGTTGCAAAGACTGTGAAATACCTGTGTTCCATCTGCAGAAAGACATATTTTTAATCACTCTTTTTTAATTATTTCTGCTTCAGGGCATAGTTAAGTGTTACCTTTCCATAATCAGGTTAATAGGATACATTTTTCTTTTTTCCTTTTTTGTTACATAATCACTGAATAGTGCGATTACTGTGAGGTTCTGTCCTCAAGAGCAGTCCTCCTCATCTCACAGCGTCTGGGGAGCAGGGCAAGCTGAGGTCAGCCAGGGGTCTCCCATCCCTGGACACCAGGTTCCTTCATGGGGAAGGGGACAAGCCAAGACCCAGGGGTGATGGCATGCACCATCCATGCAGTGTCCATGAAAATGCAGGGGAATGTCTGCAGACAGTGTGCGATCTGCCCCTTCAGAGTTTGTTGATTCGAGAAGGAAGTGGCTCCAGCTATGATTTAGGTAGGCTTAGGTTACTTGTGTACCCCGTGCAGCTGGTTGCCTGGTTGTCCAGCTGTTCACAAGGTGGTTTGCAGATGAGACTGTTCCTTTCTGACCGCCTGCCAACACGCCCCAGGCATGGGAAGCCTGTGGGACCCAGGATCTGGCAGCTGTGGAGAGTTATGAGTCACAGCTCTTCCTCTGGTTCCCTGTGGCTGCAATTATATCTCGTGCATCTGTGCCTGGACTGTGCAGGAGATGTGGTTTTCCTTGGGTGCCTATGCTGTGGCCCATATGCACCCAAGCCTTCTGCTCAGCCACAGGAATGAAAAAGATCCTTTGTGTCACCACAGTTCTTTCCACTGGGAAAGAAAAGGGAGACAAAAGCATTGTGATTAGTATATCCTGCTATGCCATAAATAATTCTTTATTCATTTATACATTCATAATTTCCTTTCCTTTAGAATCTTTTTTTTTAAAAAGACTAAATAGAATATTTTATAGATTTGAATTGGAGTTGCAATTTTTCAGTGTAATTCAAATAAACACTACTGTTGTCCCTAATTGGCAGAGGGCAGTAGTGCATCTCGTAACGAGGACAGATATGTTTACCTAAATTACATCTGCCTAAATTAGGGGATTATATTCCAAGGTGCCTTGCTTGCACCAGAGAAAGGGAGAAGAAAAGGGCTTTTAAATAGGCTTACACAAATAAAAGCTGTGGAACACATGTGTTATCTTTCCTCTTAAGTCAAACTGAGTTTTAAAGTTTTGATAGCTTACTGCATCTCCAGTTGTATAAAATGCTGTTTAATTTCAATTCTCTTGTTACACTCACCCAGAGAAAAGCTTATCTTAATCTTACTTCATATTGTGTCAAGGATACAAACAGCACCACTTTAATGTTTTTCTTCCACAGAAATGCTGGTCACGAGCATAGAAGAGATTTATTTGTATCGTAGTCAGTGCCCACTGCAATCAAGGCTCCCATATTTTCTGCAGCACCACCACTAACCTGAATTCTTTGTTAAGAGTTCTGAAGTCTGTAGAACTTGTAGCTACGAAAAAATGAAAGGTTTTGAAAATGGAGGCTGTATCCTTGCAGTATTTAATTCAATTATATCATGTGTTGCCCCTAGCTTTATATTTCCATTGAATTACTTATTGATTACCTAAAATAGCAGAATAGTTTTCTGTGGGGAATTTGAAGGTTAGATACATATGGAACAAAAAGAAGAGAACTTTATTTGGATAAGTTTCAAGGAATGCCTGAGAAAGATTTATTCCTTGTGAAAGTGGATGGCACTGAAATAATTGTGGAGTCTGGTATTTCAATATTACCAAATTGCTTACAGGAAAGAAACAGCTAATTTGTGTACCAGAGCATCTACAGATTCTTTAACTACAGTCTGCCTATCACTTGGTGTGCTTTTGCATTGTGACTTTTTCCCAACCTCTCTTTGTAGTGGAAAAATGCTAGCATTACTTGGTACCTAGAAAATATTAAAAACTACACTGGTGTCAATCTGGCACAGTGAACAATGAAAATTTCTGCAATGGAAATATCTGTTGATTCACACAATTTTAAACACAAAGTACTTAGGTATCATCAAATGTGTGTTATTAACCCATTCTTGATTTAAAAAAAAGTGTTTTCTTTCCCTATGATTTCTTTACACATTTTTGGTTTTTCATCTCCCAGTTCTTTGCCATCTTTTCATTTATGAGCTTTGGCAATTTTCCCTGTTTTTCAAAAGGTAGTAGAATTAGTATTTTCCTGTGAAGTTTGACAACTAGATGAAGGGAAAGGGGTTACTTATGAGCCTCTCTAGAGGAAGGTCTGACCTCATTCAGCTGCTAACCACCACATATCTGTGCTCCAATTAAAGTTTGATGCTGAATTAGCAATTAAAGTTGGTGTTTGAAAGGATTTTACAGTATTTTCCATTCTGTCTTGTAGTAATATTATTATTCCAAATAACAAAGAAATTACTTTACTCTTGATCTTTTTTTCCCCTTTGTATTGTTTTTGTTTGTTTGTTTGTTCATTCATTTGTTATTCTCAAAAAAAACCCAAATCAAATTTCATTTGTTTCCCTGATTAGGAGAAAAATTAAATGTGGGCTCATAAATCACAATAATGATTTCATTCAAATTCCAACTGGGAGATACTATTACTAAAATAGTTTCTCTTTATTAGCAATTGAATTGTTAGAAAAATGCCAATATGAAAATATTTTGAAATAATATTTGCAGAACAGAATCCTGGTTTGGAATACCACGTACAGCTGTATAAATGAAATCATGCATGTATGTGTGTGGCTTCACCTCAAGCGGAGAATTAAGTGCGTATTGGAAATTTTCGTCCTGGTCTTGGCTCATCTACAAAAACCTATAGAGAGGCTACTGAGTGGGCCATCTGTAGCAGATGCTCCAGAAGGACATTCTGAGATGTGGTCCATATGTTTCTGCCAGTTTAACTACAGGCAACTGATAATAGAGGCTATCCTTTTGTCTGCATAAAAATTTTTTCCGTCTCTAGGACTGAATTCCCTTCCTTGAGTTCTTCATGAACTCATTATTTTGCTCATTTTTGCCTTCTCTTTTCTTGTCTCCTTGTGTCCAGTTATTTTCTCTGTTCTCTGATTTTTAGATTGTTGTGGTCTGTGCAACTTTTCCTCTAATTGCTCCTATCACTTGCTTAGTCATGAAGGTATAAAACTTCTGAGTTGAACTTTGGTAAAAATAAATTGGTTCCCTACCCTAGAAGGGAAAATTGCAATACTAGATAATGAACATACACTGTCTACTCAGATTTGACATTTCAATTTTTTAAAAAAACTTTTCCTAATAGAGACAAGGCCGTTCTCACAAAGACTCCTTTGGCAATGGTTACAGTCAAAATGCACATATTGATTAGTATTCTCTACAAAGTCCATTATCTGCTTTGAAGACCAGTTCATTAAAATGTGTCCTGCTTCTACAATACAGAGTTTGCGAAGACTGCTGAGGCTGTAAGGAGTAATTTCTTAAATTTTCCTATAGGTCTGTATAAAAGTAGAAAACTCACCGCAAAGTTAAGCCTCCTGAGGTAATCAAGACTTTGCTAAAAATGATTTTGTTGTTGTCATTTCCGTATGTGGCTGTCATGGAGATCTATTCTTTGGGAAAAAGAACTCTCCTAGGAAGTAATAAGCTCATTTGCTGAAAATAACATAGAGACACCGATGAACACACACATATATGCACCCACCCACACCGAAATGACTCTTCTGAATCAGTTTTCTTCTTTTTAAGCAGATTTTACATTCTTTGTCTGTACTTTTTACAGGATGTATGTAGATACCCTTATTTTTATTTAAAGGGGACTAAACCACAGACCTCTTTACTCTGGTAATTTAAAAGTAGCGTGTTAATACTCTACAAGCAAAAAGTCTTGCTAGGGAAATCAACTGGCTGGAAGTTGATCTTGTAACTTTAAATCTGACATTTGGAAATCAATACGTCAAATTAAGACAAGCTAATTACATAGTAGTTCCTAAATAAATTGCAAATAATCCAGCAGAGTGGTCAGGATTTTAGATGAGATTTTGATATCTCTACTCATGGAGAGGGCAGTTTACCAGTGGGAGAGATGGCAACTTTCGTGATAAAACCAATAACCATCTAGAAAAGCATTCAGAACACACAAGTAAGTACTGAATGCATCTAAAGAGTTTTTTTTATTCCATATTTCTAACTAAATTTTATTCTACTAATTGTTTTTAGAATAATTTGAAAAAAGTCCTTCTTCCTAGTTTTCATTGTTTCTACATTTTCACAGATGGTGAGTAATGTTTTTATTAACAGAGAAAAAACTGATGCAGCCCAAAGTGGTGGCTTTGGAGAAAGATGGTGGAACTCAGCTGAGGATTGTCAATCACAATTTCATTTAAACAATTTAGTAATAGATTTTAGCAATTCAAAATATAGTTAAACAATATCAAAAATTCTTGTTTTAGACTTACTTGGGAACACTCAATTCACATGAGAAAATAAAATTAGCAAAAATGGACTGCTATGTATAGTGATAGCAGTAAACAAATATTTAATTTGAAAACTACAGAAATTAAAATTAAAATTTAGAACTATTGAAAACAACAATTTGACAAATCAGAATCAAAAGGAAGTATATCACATGTTACTGAGAACAAAGCAACATGACATAACTACAGGAGAACAAACAGAAAACATTAATTGGGATGCAACAGAAAATAAGATTCTGATAAAAATACATTTTTGTTCCTTTTTTAAAAACACAAGTGTCCCGGTTTGAGACAAATTCAGAGGAGGAAATATCCCCTGATGGAAAGCAGGCCCCTCCCCCCATCAGGTTCGGGAAAGGAAATGTCCCCGGAGGAAAGTGAAAGGGGAAAAAAAGCAAAAAGGAAAAAAAACCTATTTATTTAACAAAACAACAAAACACACAGGAAAAGGA
>VZRF01008739.1:43728-85105 GCA_013396875.1 Vireo altiloquus
TCCTGGACAGTCTCTACTATCTGCATTCTTGTATGTCTGGATCCCATTCTCAGTACAATTTGTTGGAAGGAAGAATAAAAAAAGTCTACAACAGAACCTCAGAGACAATTTCACACATCTGTTCCTGCAGGTGATCTTTCATTCTTTTTCATTTATAATTAATGAAAAATAATGGTGCTGACACAAGTTAATTACTATGAAAAATTACAGTTTATGCTATTCATTATTTTAATGGCAAATTACTTGAGCTTTTCAAACACTGTGCCTAAGCAATTAAAAGTGTTCATAAGGAGTTCACCTGTGATTTTTTTTGTATGAGTTTGCACTCTGTGTAGTGAAAGGAACACACAATGTTTTTCATTAACTACTGAGGTAACAGAGGAGATATTAATCACTAGTCCCATATCTGAGGGAGGAAAATTAAGAACAAACTGAGCATATGTTGATGTAGCGGAGGTCAATCAACAATACAGAAAAATATTCATTATAAGTACAATTTTCTCAACATAACTAGAAGAAATATTATTAAACCATGTCATTTGAAAAAGATTTAATATAAGTATTTGGATACTGTCATATATTCACTAAAACATTAAATTATATCTTAAAAAAATAAAATTAATATTCTCCTAATTAGCACATTACAATTAGAATAATGTTTCTTCTATATCTTGCTCTTATATAAATATATGAATTAAAAATATACATGTGACTTTTTCACACAATTAATGTGTATTTGAAATATATTAAACAAGTCTAATGTATGCAGGAAAATAATTATGAAAAATTACACAATATCTGAGAACGGGGTACTGTGCTTTTTGTTTTAAAAGTTGAATTCATGAGAAATAGTTTTGCTTTTACTGCACATTTCTGTTATACTTCAAATAATGCATGGATTAATACAAAAATTAGCTCAAGAAGTGCTGCTAAACCTGTTTATCTTTTATCTAATTAGCTTTTAGGCAGATTAAATTCTATTTCATTTTTCATCAATCTTCTCCTATGTTAACCTTATAGGAATAGTATCAGTTTCAGGGCAAGGATTATCATGAATCACAGAACACAAACTGTAAAACAACACTTCAATATACATCAAACACCTCATCCCAAAACAAAACCAGGCTGCCAGGATAAGATTTTGCAACAGAATAGAAATCACAGGAAGCATAAAAAGCAGTACATGGAATTAAAAAAGAACCTAGATTTCCATATTTTAACAATACTGTTGATATTAAGTGCTATGACTTTCATAAATATTTTACTCCTGACTGGAGTTCATCAATTGAGTATATCAATCTGATACACAAGAAAGTTGGAAAAGACAGAAATTTCTAGCAGAGCAAAAACACAAAGGAAAATAACCTATCAGGTATTAATTCACTTTTACACATTTGTTAAATTATATTTCTTTTGGAACATAAAAATAAATTAACTGAAAACTTTTACATATATGTAATATGTCTCATGATTCAGAAGCTAGGATTTATCTTCATTCTGTTTTATTTATTTATGCATTATAAAAAGACTTGGTAAGAGCCAGGGTGCCTATTAGATCATCAGCAAACCATAAATATAGCAGAGCTTTTATTTTAAATTTGTAGCATTGCTGCTAGGCATTTCCAAATGTCTGCAAACCACGAAGAGGTTGTTGTGTCTTTGTGATTCAGACAGACACTCACTGGGGACTAGTCCTATACCACTGAACTCATTTTCATTTAAAGATAGTAAGTACATGAACTCAGGATCTTCAAATCTTGGAGTGAATTATCTAGACATTAACTAGCTGTTCCTCTACATCTACATGTTGGTTGCCTGCATTTTATGTAATAGATTGAATTCAGTAGGAATATCCTCACTCCTGCCCCAAAAAAGGAGAAAAGTATTTATTTGGATTCTCTATCTTCTAAGCTTTATTAATACCTGACCAGTAAATAATTTAAAAAATACTTGACAGTCAAGAATATGGGCCATCACACCAGTAAAAGTTATCATTTATGTTACTCTCCTTGATGTAACTAAGGTTGTGAGGCCTGTGACCTGTGGAAGATGGGAGGATTCATTACCTTCTTCATTGCTGTGATTTTTTTAATCAAAATTGTTAATGGATATTTTAAACCTCTAAGTGTGGGAGTAACAGAATAAAGACAAAAGATAACATATATTTAAAAAAATTTGATAGTGTGAAAAACCTGCACGAATGGTTTCAATGGTATTCATAAAGTAGGATTCATGGAGTATTATAAAGCCAAATTCATAGCTTACATGTAATATTTTCTAGTGGGCCAGATTTTAAAAAGTGACTTCTAATAATTTGAGAGTATCTTAGAAGTACACCTATCTCATTTCTAAAGGCAATAATAAGGAATATATGACACTATGCACAGTGTGTCTATTACACATTCACTGTCAGATTTTAAATTATTTACCAAAATAATGGGACAATGAGAAATAAAATCTGAAAATTTAATCAAATGGTTGACTTACAAATGTAAATCTCAGAAAATTCCACACAGCACGTCATGTTTGCAAGTCAATGAGTCTGTTAACTGCTTATAGGCCCAAAATAAGGAAGTCAGTCTTTTACTTACATAGACTTTAAAATAACATGAAAGATTCAAGGAGTTGAAAGCACATGCTGTTTTGGACTTCTCTTCATTACATTTTGTTTCAGTTTGACAGAAAACAAATAAACAAGCTAAAAAACCAATCTTTTTTTCCAGTTTGGTGATTTCTGCATATCCTGGGTTTTGGCACATGTAGAATGTGTGTAAAATAGGATGGAGTAATAAAAACCTACCACCAGTGGGTCCCAGAACAGGGATCTTCATGCTTATAAGTGAGGTTCAGCATTTTAAACCCACAAGGTCTGAGATCGGATGACAGTCACACAGAGTGAAAGAAATCGGAAAAAATACATGTTAGTATGTATCTACTTCTGTAAAATAACCTCAGAGCTTTTCCACTGTTTCTCCTCAAATAGTCCAAGAATAGAATCAGGCATTTTCAATACACAATTTGTCTCATTCTAATGTAATTTTTAATATAGGTCAAAAGAGATGTGCCCCAGAAGTTCGTGATTTATCACTGTGGATTACAAAGTGAGCCCAGGGTAAATAAATCAGAGACTCAATGTAAAGGTTTGCATTGTAGATGTCAAAAGATTGGCGAGATGAATCCCTCTTCATGGCACAAAGAGTCTTCACAGCCCTGCTATAAATTGAGACAGAGACACCAGCAATCAGAAAGAAACCTGAGAGAAATTATTTATGGTTTCTAGGAAAGATTATCTATCAGCTGAAAGAATGTCTCCTGCTCCCTACCTGTCTGCGGCCTGGACAACAAAATGTGAGCCATGATCAGTCTCAGTCAAAGGGGAGGTTAATAGCTGGCTGAACAGTTAAATCTTTCTCCTCCCATTAGCCTCCCTTAGAAAAGCATTTTTACTGACTTTCAAATTCCCATTCCACTCCTGTGAGGGAATGAAGAACTTCTATTCCTTCTTTGTCCTGCTTAAAGTTCTCACGAAATGATGCTCAAATGAACCTGACTCATTTTGGCAGGCAAAATGGGAAGGACTTAGATTAGCAGCAGACCCAGAACATCGATCAGGAATTCACAAGTAGGAAGTCATCGAAAGTAGATAGAAAGAGAGGAATGGCTAAATTCCTCTTAAACATATTTGGATAAAAAAGCAGTGAACTCATGCTTACTGTCTTGCATAAAATTAATTGAATCCCTGACTGAATTATATGCAGCCTGAATTTCTCTGTGGAACTGGAAAATTTTGAAAATCAAACAGAAAAAACTGTTCAGTTTTAGTATGGTAATTCAGAATCTGTCTGGCAGATGAATCCCATTTTAAACTTGCATTTTGATATTTTCTTCTAAGACAAAAATGTAACATCCTAATCGTATCTAAAACAAAGAAAATTATTACTTGGACCTGTGTGGCTTTTATTCAGTACTCATTTGTTCTGTTCTGGTCTACAGTTCAGCTAAGTTTGATGTATCATATTAATCTATTTTGCAGGAATTGATCAATTAACTTGAGAAAACTCCGTGTAGTGTTGATTCAATCATATAACAAGCATAATTTAATAAAAATCATGCATCAGACATTGATTTTTCTCAACTGCTTCGTAGAATTAACGTCACTCAAACATGCAGCCAAGCTGAACTAACAATGTTAAGCATTTCTGCAATTTATCTCTTGTTATAATGAACGGTAAGTGATATAATGACCAACAAGATTAATGATAAAATAAACATGCTAGTTAGATTCACTCCACAGTTCAGTTTAAGACAGTGTGACTTGAAGTAAAAACTGAGAATGCTAATATAAAGGTGGACTTATTAATGGAATTTAAAAAAAAAAAATTCAGGAGTCATTTTTTAGTTATATAAATTTCAATTCCCAGAATTACTGCTGCTAATCTGAAAAAAAAGACCAAACATAAAAATTTCCAAATATTCCAAATGTTTTTGTTTAAAGCAAGGAAAGTAGTTTATAGAGACTTAACTGAAATTTCTTCACAAAGCATCAACAATTTGGTTTTTTTTTAGTACTTCTTATTTCTATTAAGAAATCTATTTATATTAAGAAATCTAAGCTTTCAGATTGTGGACCAGAATAAAATGAAACAGTATAACAGGTTCAATAGAAAAGAAAACAAAATGGAACAGTTTAAAAAAAAATTTAGAAATTTCTTCTGTCTTAATTTCTAGCAGATCTAGTGAAGACTGAAAAATCTTGTTGACACCTTATCAGTGGTCAGATTTCATGTGTTGCATCTCTGTTCTTGTATTTTCTATTTGAGTGTGTGTGTGTGTGTGTTTTGTATTATTGTTTGGGTTTGTTGGTCTTCTGTTTTGCTGGGTTTTTTTTTTCCAAAGACCATAAAAATCTTGTTCTCTGATGAAAACACCTGCCATTGGCACAGACCCTGCTCAGCTCTCTAGTTTTATCTCCTTAGAAAATATAAGTCAAGCAAATTTATTTAGAATTTCTAGGACTGATATGAACATATTTTCTAGCTCAAGTCACAATTTTTGGAAGGAAATCAAATATTTAACTTACCAATCTGTAAAGAAGTCCCCCTGTGGCCACAGAGAGTTATTAGAATGTCAGACTGACCATAAGTTTAGTTTATTATCATGTTAGGAACTACTGAAGATATTCTCACAGTTTAAAACATGGAGCAGATTCATGGCATCAATCCTCTCATTCCTTGCATTGAAAGTTGCCTAAATACGGTGTAATTTTTATGAAGTTTAATTTCAGACTCCAAATGGATGAGAATGACAATGCTAAATGCCACAAAGTAAATCAATAATGAATAATTTTATGCATTTGGTGACAGAAAATTTAATAATTTTTGCAACTACTCAGCCAAACCATATCACTTTGATTTTACGTATCGAACACAAAGAACATCTGTACACAAATAATAAATCAGTTGCCCTCTTGAATATTTTTTTATAAGCGAAATTTTAAAAAGTTTGTTTTCCGTATGCTTAAGGAACTTGAAGGTAGTAGCAAGCTGCTGCTGTTTCTGAGATCTTCAACAATGGCAAGATAAGTCATGAAGCAAGATTGACATACATTTTATTAATTTACTGTAGTAGAAAACAAAAAACATGTACCTATGTTTATAAAATTATTTTATTTAATTTAATAAGCAATCATAGATACAGCTAAACAGTGTATGTCAAATGCCACTCTACACTAGTTCTATTTGTATCAATTATATGAAAAATAATAATAGCTAAGTCTTGGCTCTTGATTCCACAGCCTGCACAAGCTATCTGATCAGTGATAAAATATCTGTGAATATTCATTAAAATCCTTTTCTATTTTATTATTCTTAAGGCCATAACTCAAAATGGCCCCCAACAAAATAAACCAGGCAAAACCAAAAAAGAAGTAAAATTTGAGATAAACAGCTTCCTGAAAATTTTGTTATTTATTTCTTGGTTGGGCAAATATGGTAAAAGTTAACCTTCTCCACTGAGCCAGGACAGAAAAGAAGTTTCCTCAGTATTCACTCAGTCAAATGTTGAAGATTTCAAATATCCTGAAATGTCAAAACTGATTTGCTTTACCAACATTGTCCTTCTATACATATTTTAGCACTTTAGTATATCTTAGTATGTCTCTGTTTTTTACATCAGTTAAGAAAATTTCCTCTACCTGATCTCACTGAAATATCAAAATTTTGCTTATAGCAGTATGGTTGAATATAAACCTTTCCAAATTTCCCTCTGTAATAGGATAATTGTCATTACTACTTTTTAAATATAAAAAGTTTTTTAGTTTTTTGTCATGATAGTTTACTCTTGACAGCAAAATGTAGCCCTTCTATCTTCAGATCTAGTATGATGCTCTTTCAATGAGCCCTGACAAACTCCTGCACAAAGATCCTTTGAGAGAGGTGCACCACACCTGCTACCAGGCTCAGTGTTTTGAGGGAAAGACCGGACTAGACAAGAGTAGACCAGACTACTCAAGACCACACCAGAACAGTGCCAACTGGAAGTGATTTACAATGATAATCTAATCCAAGTGTCAAAATACCAAATTCTGGCCACTTTTCAAATTTGTATTTCTGCACTTGGGGCTTTTTTGGTTGGCTGGTTGAAATTTTAGCCCAAGTTTAATTTATTTTGTGTGTTTGTTTTCCTTTTGTTTCCATTTTTTTTCCTCTTTTTTCCATGAAAGATAGAAATTACAAGGAAGAAAAAAACCCCCTCAGACTAGAAGTTTCAATAAAAAAACTATGTATCTCAAAATACTTGTCTGACATTAATTAAAATTAATCTGAATGAAAGAGATACAAAAAGCGTATTGGCTATCAGTAAAGGTTTTGGAAGACATTTCCTTTTATGGAAAAAAATCCCAAAGCAAATTTCCCAGAGTGCACTAGAAAGTTGGGCAATTCTGAAAATGGATGAAATTATTTCCTAACCAGGTCTTAACTGGTGCTCACATGGCTGTCAGGAAATCCTTTGCTCTTTCCTAGGTGGTTTCAGTTGATTTAATGGCAGGAAAACCAGCTGCAGTTACTTTAGCACGAACCAGTTTAACACCCACATTGATGTGATTACTATGTATCTTGTAAGCAATGTCTTTTTCATTTTCTCCTGGATATAATTGCTGCTACTTTGAGTGACCTTTTGTTCTGTTACTGAAGGTGACCATAAAAGAGGAATTGATTACCATCCAACCTTTGTGATTTTCTTAATGCATCGAAGTCCCTTGTTTATTTCTTTCTAATTTGTGATATCTTTTCTCACATATAAAGCCAACTATCTTCACAATGCACCTCTTCAGCCCTTCAGGTTTCCATTTATAATTTCAAATTGGGACAGCAGATATCTGCCTGGTTCTTCCCTCACAAGTACATCTGCATAAGGTAAGGGTCTGGTTATAAGAAAAAATTGATTATGCCTGTATGAACTTCTGCTGACAGAAACCAGTGCTGGTTTTCTTGAAGGTGTTGAGCATCTGTGGGTAATATGAAGAATGTAAATAATCTTGAATTTTGTTTTGCTGTAGCCTTCACAGTGGTAGCAGATAAATATAGGCAATAAATTTTTCCTTTTCTTTTCCGTTTCCTTTTCTTATTATATTTTTACTGTCTGATGGTCTTCCCACCACTAAATTTTTCAATCTTTCATGTATCCAAGAAAGTAATTGATATTATTTTGATATTCTTAAGTGTGTCTGCCCCTCTGCTGTGCACTCAAATTTGACCCTGCTTATTAATACAAGCACACCTGTTTTGTAGTTAGCAACTGAAAATTGTTACTGATTTCATGTGGTCAGAAAAATTTTGGAGAAAAATGTTTTCACTGGTGTTTTGTTTATGACTTAAAATGTTCATGTTAATGCATATTCCTGGACAAATTGCAATTTTTTTCTTCACCAGCCATTCATCTTCCAAAATCATGATGAATATCTTTTGATCAAAATAGTGTTGTTTACTGTAATACAAATCCAAAAGTAATTTCATGAAAGATAATAAAGAAATGGAAAAAAAAAATTTGTATTACATGTATGTTTACAATAAGGTCTCATCATAGAGACAGAATGGCTTGTGAGAGAAAATACGTGGTCAACCAGAGACAGGAAAATTACTTAAATTAAGGGAAAAAAAAGTAGTATTTATTGTAAATATCCCAGTATGCACCCTCAGAGTGTTTATCATGTCTTTAAATATTCTTGTTGGATTATACAATTTTAGTTTGTTTGATGCCTGATATGATCCACCCAATGGTCCTAGGGTGCTGGAAGAAATACTCTCTGAGCCACTCTCCATTTACCAACAGCCCTGGCTAAGCAGAGAGCTCCCATTTGACTGGAAGTTACCAAACGTGGTAAGAAGGCCCAGAAGGAGGATCTGACAAGCCTGTCAGTCTGATTTGGGGGCAGGGGTAGATTATGGAGCAGATCATTGTGAATGCCATCGCACACCAAGTACAGGATAAACAGGGGATCAGGAACATGGATTTACAAAAGGCAGGTTCTGCTTGACGGACACATTTACTCACAAATCTTCATTTTTAATTGTTGTTAGTTCCTGAGGGAAATGGGGTTGTTTATCCTGGAGAAAAGGAGGCTCAGGGAAGACCTTCTCTCTCTCTTTCCCTGAGTAAAAAGTGATGGAACAAGAGGAAGTAGCCTCAAGTTGCACTAGGGGAAGTTTAGATTGGATACAAGGAAAATTCTCCACATCAAAATGGCTGTCAAGGACTGGAACAGCTATTCAGGGAAGTGGTTAAGTCACCATCCTTGGAGGCATTGAAAAGAAGTGTGGATGTGGCGCTCAGGGACATGGGTTAGTGGTGGACCTGGCAGTGCTGGGTTAACAGCTGCACTTAAGGATCTTAGAGGCCTTTCCCACTCTAAAGAATTCCATGATTCTGTGATTGTAGTCTTTCTCCTAAGAATGATGCATAAAATGTTTATTCTATTACACAATATTGAGGCATACACATTTTGGGTCAGGAAATATACTAAGAGATAGAATATGGTTTATTAAGAAATGGAGCCGTATAGCAAATGAATTAACAAAATCAAAAGGTTCCTTGATAATCTTGCAACCAAAATACAAAATGAAAATATGATACAAGAAAGTAGTAAATTTCCTTCAGAAACTCAATTTTTTATAATATTTTAATATAAATTGATCAAATATATCATCTCCTTTCAAATGTATGAAGACCAAAATGGTTTTTCTTTCTTGTTTCCAAAAGGAATTTGTTTTACTGCTTAATTTACAAGCCCAAGAGTTCAGCAGATCATGAGGACAAAGATGACAAGTCTTAGCAGTCAATGATGATGTGGCGTCACTGGCTCTTCTTATAGCATCACAATTTTTTTTCCTATTATATCATTCTGTGAGCAACCATAGAGAGAAAAATATTGCATAAAAAGTCTAAAGATTAAATTCAACTCATTATTATATGAATTATAAATGCTGAAAGGGAGAGCAGGTATGACAATATGTCTGCATGCTGATTATTGTTGGTTGGTCACTAAATTCTGCACTAAGCAAACAAAATAATTGAAAGAGTAAATGTTAATGAAAAGTTCTTTTAAAAAGCTGTCTAGTATGTTTTGACCAGACCACGATGATATTAGGGAACAAATGGAACTATGCTGATAAAAACTGTATGTGTATAATTGCAGATAATTAGAATCCTTTAGATAACAAATGATGCTTTCTGTTATATTACCTCTTTAAACATATTACATACTTAGAGTAAGAAAAATTCAATTTCCAAAGAATAATGCTTTATTAAACTTTTCATAATAAATTTTTAAATCAAACTTACTTTAAAATTACACATTTTTTATAAGTCTTCAGTTATTTTTTTTTATGTGAGATTATTTTCTTTAAATACTCTCGAATCATGCATTTTAAGTTTACAAGGTTTTGAGGGATTTCAGTCTTAAATGCTCCACCCTTAAGACACTTTGATGTTCACAGAAGAAATTATCATGGTGATTTTTTTCTGTGGTGAATTCCTAATTACAGGTGTTAGTGCAGCTTCACAGGAAGTTCATTGCATGTTTTCCAGCAATCAAACAAAATCTCAGTTTCAACTGAATATAATGGTGTAAGAAACATATTTTTCTTAGAAGAAACACCTGTTTAAATTCCATGTCCTGGGTAGTCTCAAATTTCTCCATGATACTGTTTTTCACAGCATTGGAAGTACAGCCTGAATTCTTGCAAAGAAGCAAGGACGTATTTTAAAATAGTGTAAGCAAGTGTACTCCTAGTGGAATCAATGGACAAAGCTGGACACAAAGAGCACCATTCCAGGCTGATGCCAGAAGATACTGGTGGTTAGTTTCACCTGAGAAGGATTTTAACTTGTTTTTTTGTTTGATTTAGGAAGACAAAATTAGTTTAAAATAGTGCTTATCCATCCCTTAACTGTAATGTTATGATTTGTAGATAAATATGTGCCTTTATTTTCCTGAGTAGGGCAAATACCAAAAGAAAGGAAAAAACCCCAAGATTACTATGATAAGATATAGCTTCTTTCTCCCTAAATAGACTAAATTTTAGTCTTTCTTGTATGCATCATATTACTGTTCTTCTTTCTATATTGATGTTTGAGGAACAGTTAAAAAAACTTTGAGTTTGCCACTTTTCAGGTTTTGATCCATTTCTGGTAAACCTATTAAAAAATAGGCCTAAATATAGGTGTTTATGCACAGACTTTTTTATTACATAACTGTACAATATTATATATGTTGCACAGGTATACATAAATTACCAGTGAACAGTGTCATTCCAGGTAGTGTTTTACTAACTCTGTGTTTAGTTTTAGAATACTTTAGTATTTTCATTATTACTTATAATAGTTTTAAAATTCTGTATCATTATGAAGCTTCAGAGTCAACTGCTGAAAAATCAGTTAATAAATGTCTGTTACATGTACAATCCTAACCCTATAAAAAATAATTTAAAGCAGGCTTTGATGCCTGGTCATATTCCTTTTTTCCCCACAGTGTTTTTGTGTCAATCAGAATTAAAACAGGTATGAAAGCCAGAGCTAAAGTTACTGACAAATGTAAGTTTTTTAGTCTAAATTTTGCTGGACTGTGGAAGCAAGTACCTGAACTGTGTTTTTCTTTTTTCCTTGTGTTTTGTCACCCTTCCCTAATACATTAATCTAATCTAATTTTCTTCAGTCCTGGATTTGAATCAAAGATGGCTGATATTACTCTGGTGTGATGAGACTGCAGCAACAGGTCAAAATTATGTATCTGCACTTTTTTCCCAAGAGGACAAAAGCAAATGTAGTAAACTAATATATTATGTTCTAAATAAACACTTTGCACTGCTTTTTGATATGAAATAACTAACTATGAAAAATAAAATAAAAAACCTTGTGATAATGCTACATTACAGGGCTCACATAGTACCTTGGATGTTGCTCCTGATGGAGTCACAAAATAAGAAAATAGGAAAAGGAAGAGAAATAGGAAAAGGGAGAAGGAAAAATGAGAAAAGTGACTCTCTTGGGAGGGCTCCTAAGTTAGATACACAAAAAATTTTTTATATTTATCTTCCTAGCAACTTTCAGTTACAACAAAATGCTGACACAGATATTCTTTTTGCTCATAAAAATGGCAAGCTCTCTCTCATTGATGGACATCATCATCCTGAAATGTCCTTCTTTTGAAAATCACCTTCTGAAAATACAAGCTGTATGGGATTCTACCACATATTAAATTTTCAACAGGGTGAGGATTTGGCTCAATTTTAACCAACTTTGCATAAAAACAAAATANTAATCTTATCGCCTTCAAAAATCTGATCGTAAATAAGACTGGCAGCATGGGAATTGTAAAAATATAAAAATCTCATTTGAAAAGGGCAGACAACTGTTGCAAACTCAAGTACAATATTTTTCATGAAAATTCTGCTCAAAAAAAAGTCCTGTTGGACTAGACTAAACTGTCTGATATCAGCAGAATTCATCAAAATGGGGAGCTTTTCTTTAAAAACCATTGTACTATGTTTTCCTCTCATACATAAAACTTACCTGTTTTATACATATATAAACTCTAGTCATATGTTCAATGATAGTTAAAATAATAATTAGTTACATCTCTACTTCTGAAAGATTTTGAGTTAAAAAGAGGTAGTTTGTTTAATTAATCAGGTTTTTTTTTCCTTTTGCTCTATACATTGCTCCTAAGGTTGTGCTTTTTCCAGTTTTATAAGGAATTGTGTTTTGAATGTGATACTAATTAAGAACAGTCCCTTTAACCTAAAGAAGAGGAAGTCTCTCTATGAAAAATGCATGTTCCAATTACAGTATTTGAATTTTTATATTACTCTGTTTCTTCAAAGAGAAATTAGAACTATCACTAAAGGAAATGTTAGAGATGGACAAAGAATTGATTATCCTTTCTTTATTTTTTCCCAGAAAAAAATGTGTATGTAAATTTTCTTAAGTAAAACAATTGTATCTGGTAAATTTGGGCATTGATTAATAAATGGATGCTGATGGTGTAAAGGAAGGGTCAGACCATGGAATAACACCCAAACTCTTATAAAAACAAGCAATTAGACCAAGGGGTTCAGTGGTGAAGTTCCCTTTTTACTGAAGTGAAAAGTGTTCCTGAAGGAAAAGGAAATGTATTTTTTTCAGATTGAGACTTTTCAAAAGGATTCTTTATTTACATAAGCACTTCAAGGAAATTTTAATAATATGGACCACATATGGGCTGTTAAATTTTATATATTATTTGTCAATAAATTTTAGACAGATGTTTTTCATGCCACAGAGGATTTTAGCAAATATTATACAAATTAAAGAAATTCAAGCTGTATAATTCAGTATAGCAGGATATTTTTTACTTTTACAGAATGGTTTAAGACACATTTATGACTATATTTAGTTTAAAAATGTAGAATCTTCTCATAGGTAAGCAAGATGGCTGTACTAACGTATACGTAATTACTGCCATGCAGTATTCATAGACATGGTGATTAATTTGTTTTCTACAGTCTAGATCTACACAAAGAGGACTGAACTATAATTCAAATATAATTCAAAGCATCAGAACTGCTCAACAAATTTTTTAATTTATAGTTTTAATTTTCTAAATAAAACAATAAAAAGTAATGAACATCACTGATTCTAACTGAAAGGCAAATTTTTAATGTTGAATATGTCAAAACAGAAAAAATTATGATCCTCTTAGTTAAATTGCAAGGTCTTCCAGAACTGTCCTGAATAAAGTAAATGTCAGTCTTGATTAAATAGCTTTTTCTGAAGGAATACACATTATTCCAAAATTACAGTATGTCTAATTAGAAACATTTATTTCAGTTACATCCAATTTGAAAATGAAATTAATATTTCAGTAAACTTCAAAAAGTGGCACACTGAGCACAGTTATAATTATGCAGAAATGAAACATGATTGAAATAAAGTTCTTTAATTACCAGTCTCAACATAAAATCATATTTGCAGTAGGGAAAAAAATTAAACAAAATATTGAGCACCCTTTGTGCTCTCTTTAGTGAGATATTTTTGTGCAAAGGTATATTGTGTAGGCAAGTGTCTCCTGTTCAGCCCAACATGGATGAAATTTATCACTCAGATTTGGAGTCTGGAGAAAATTTGATATTCCATTTCATAGAAATAGTTTCAATACATCCATACAATTAACAAGAGCTGAAAAACCAGATGCATTATAATACGCACGATGTTTAAACACTAAACACAATATTCAGGAGAATATTTTGTGTCCAAAGGGAATGAAAGGTTCAGAATCATCTGATAGGTTCATATGCCTGGTTACTCACTCTCAAGGAATGTTTATTAACCCAGTTTTCACTGCTAGAGCTAGTGGGCTGCACATGAAACACCAACTAGTGATGCAAGATATGCAAATAACCTCTTTTGTGACCCCACTGACACTCTTTTCACTCTTATAGTAAGAAACTTGAAGTTATAGTTGATACTTCTAGCAAATGCTCCCTGTGCCTGCAGATTTTTGGTTTTTTGAAAGTCAATGCTGTATTTAGGATTTTAGTAGAAGGTCTGGAATCTCAAAACCAGTAGAGTGTTAAGTACCTCTTCAGTAATGTACTGTAAAGTAAACCTGCTTAAGAGCATTGGTATACTGCACATACACGTCAAGTTCTCAAGACAGAGATAAATGGCCGTAGTATTTAAGCAAATCTGACTGAATTACAGGTTGTGTGTGGAGCAATTTGTCAGTGTTGTGAGAAATGTAATGTGAATCCTAAATGTTTGATCACTAACACTGTTAAGCCAAATATAGTAATATTTGCATATTTTTCAAATAAGAATCCATCATGAATAATAAATTGCAATGACAACTTGGAATAGTTATAATTTTATTAATACAGCTAACTTTTGGCTTATATCTCTTTAATCTAATATCTCTTAACTAAACTAATGAATTTGCTATTTCTTCTTGCAGTTTCTTTGTTTGACTTACAAATCTGGTTAATTTATTAAAGTTTACCTTTAATTAGCACATTATATGTAGAATGGGGAAGAGCATTTCCTCGCTATTGGTCATCTTTCTTGTACTGTTTTTTCTCCTGAAAAGGTTCTTTTGGTATTCTACTTTAATTTGAAAACGTGTCACATGACCTTCTTAATGCTCATTTATGTGTACTTTTTAAAGTGCTCTGATGTTTTGCACCAAGAGGAAGCTGGAATTCACACCAAGTGGCAGCAAATGTGAAACATGAAATCTCATGGATTGACAGCTGGCCCAGACTTACCATAACCCTGCTGAAATAAAGCGCTTTTTAATTGTTTAAAATTTTCCTGAAAGAATGTATGACATGCTTAAAGATCCCTGCCAAGTATCAACAAGTGAAGAAAAACCCTGAGGTAAATATATTCCACTATCTTGCATTCATTAAATGTGTAATTTTTGTCTCCCAAGAGTTCCAGATAACAAAGGGTCTCTGATCGCTTCTAGCCAATAAAAGAGGTTTTGTTCACATATTTACTCATTCAAAATATTTCAGTGTTCTTCAAAATATTTTGAAGCAGTTTTTTACCACCCACAACTTGTTCAATTCACTATGGGTTATTTCTAATGTTATTATTTTTCTTTTTTTGAATTATGAAAGATTTTTTGAAGGTACCCTGATGTGATGTGTCATGGAATGAAAGAGAGGTCAGAAGTCAATCATCAGATTATTTCTACTCATTAATGGTCCCTTTGGGATTTCAAAACAGTGAAATGGAAAGCTCTAGGGAACTAAAGGTTTTCAGGGCTCAAAGATGATTTTTTTTAAAGGACTCTACTGTTACTTTTTACATGGATGACAATTTCTTCTTATTAGGAGATATTTCAGTTTAATGAAGTTTTAACATCTAGAAAAATAGACCTTATCTTAACCATCTGAACAATACCTTAACACTTTTTTTTGTTGTTGGTAATACATATCCAGTCTAGAGAAATATCAGCATACTATTAAAAAATTATAGTTCAATATATTTCCCAAAATAAGCAAAGCCATTGGTACAATTAGTTTGCAGTACCTTTTTCTTTTTCCTTCTTTTTCTTTTTTTCGTTTTTTTCTTTCTGTATTTGCTGGAATACATGCAGGAATCATAGAATATCACAGAATCACAGCACATGCTGAGTTGAAAGAGGCCCATCAAGATCATTAAGTCCAACCCCTGGCCCAGAAAAGGAAACCCCAAGAGTGACACCATGAGAGCATTGTCCAAACACATGCTGGACTCTGCCAGGCTGCTGCTGTGACCACTGCCCTGGGGATCCTCTTCCAGTGCCCAAACACCCTCTGGGTGAAGGACCTTGTTCTGATATCGTCTCTAAACATCCTCTGACACGTCTTCAGACCATTCCCTCAGGTCCTGTCACTGATCACCACAGAGCAGAGATCAGTGTCTGTCCCTCCTCTTCCCCTCACAAGAAAGTTGTAACCGCAGTGAGCTCTCCGCTCAGTCTCCTCTTCTCCAGGCTGAACAGACCAAGTGACCTCAGCCACTCCCCATATGACTTCCTCTTAAAGCCCTTCACCATCCTTGTGGCCCTCCTTTGGACACTATCTAATACCTTAATGTTTTTTTGTTTGTTGTGGTTCCTAAAACTGCTCCAGGATTTAAGGTGAGGCTGCACCAGTGAAGAGCAGAGCAGGATGATCACCTCCTCTGACAGGAGCTGAGATCCTAAAGGATGTTAAAAGAGGATGCAGATTACAGATAAAATGTAGGTTGGAATAATTTGTTCCAGATTCACTGACCTTTTCTTAAAGAACATTTATATTCCTTGAATTGTCAGTCAGACTTAGAAATTATAATTGGACATAAAAACCTTTTTCATGCTTTTGGCTGCATGCCCGGCTTGTATTCAGTTCTTCCCACATTTTATAGGTTTTTAAAACAGCTACTTCTCTTACTGAAAGTGAGTGAATTTGTATAGAGTACAAAATGATCCTCAGATTTGGGAAAGATAGGAAAGCAAAGAAATGACTATTTTTAAGTGAATAATTTGATCCCCTGTAACCATAGGTTGTGATATTTTCTGCATAGGCCAGTGCTTTTTTAACTCTCCTGAGATATATTTCACTCACCAAAATTCTGGAAACAGCAAAAAAAGTACACTGACAAGTTTCACAGGCTGCTGAAAAATGATTCTTACTGGTTTAAAATAAATTAAAAATTCTTTGGAAATTCGGCATGTGGAATCTCATGGTGAGAAGTTAATTAGAACCATAGCAATTTAATCTTAGATATGAAGAATCTAAGAAAAAATTTCAATGAAGACTTGCCTTTTTTTCCTCTACTTGCCTTCAGAGCTGTACTACCTTTAAGAGCTGGGTAAGTGCACAGAGAAAATGCAAAGACCAGAATACTCAAACAATCATATCTCACTTGACAAAAGTTAAATACTATTAAAATGATCATTATAAACCCAAAATTTGCTTAACACTCACTTTATTTCATCAATGAAACAGATCATGAAGCTTTAATATGAAAACTTCTAGGCACTAAAAACTCTGCATTAAACTTGTTCTTTGGGTTTGATCCTGAAAATGTCAGGTAGTGTCTCCTACATAGCAGGAGCTCAAAAAGACATTCTTTCAAATATGCGTGTTCTTCTCTTGAATTTATTAAAATTGGTAATTAATTAAAAGGTAAAACACATACTTGCAAGCCAGGTTGAAACAGCAGTGTCTGCTAAAGCATATATGCACTTGGCATTGGAACATGTTAGTATAAACTATCAACACTCTTTTGGGATTTCACATAGCTTATTTCTTCCTTTCCACAATATGAGATAATGCATCTATCCATTTGGACTTCTTGTTGCCCTCCATTTCATCTTTTCATATTCTTGATTGTCTAGGACTCTAAGGAGAAATGTTAATATAAAAATTACAATATTTGGCACTAGCATGTTTCTTTGTCATTGGTCTGTATTAAGTATCATGGAGGAAAATTATGCTAGCTTAAAAGAGATTTTTAGAAATAATTTTAAGGTGGCATACTTTGTTTCCACCTTAATGCCAAGTGTTGCTTTTATCAATAATTAATAGTACAATATACCTGCATAAGGAGGTATGATAAAGTAAAATTTCTTATTTTTTCCCTTCTGTTTTTAAATAACCTAAAAAGAAACCCTCTGGACAGCAACCTCACTTAGAACAGAATCTTCAAAAATTAGAGGTGAAAAGAATTACTTTCTAACAAGGATGGCAGTTTATTTCCAGACTGACTTCGTCAAAACATGCATAACCTTAGTCTTCCTGTTAGCACTAGGCTGCAAATAAAATATTGTTCTGTTCTATTGTAATTTAGAAGTCCATATTTGTGTGAGAAAAGGAAATAATTCTTTCCATATTTGGGACAAAAGAAATATTTATTTTCTTACTTTATTCATCATATAAAGTGATAATGTCTACTGGGGTTGAGAATTTAAATCAAAACTTCCACAGAATTAGTTCAATTTATCACATTTCTGTTTGTCACCACCATGTAGATGAGATGTATATACACATGAATAATGTATACCAAATTACAAACATTGTGTATTTGGAGAGAAATGAAAGAAAAAAATTGTTCCCCTAAGGAAAATCTTTGTATAAATTATGTTGATTGTTTCATAAACACAAAGGCAAACTATTTACAAGAAACAATGCTTCTATTTTTTCGCTTGGAAAACTTTCCCCAGACTGATTTGTAATAATGCATGCAATATGAACTCTACCTTTATATGGATACATTTGAAATAATTAAACTGTGCTGCTTTAGTAATTTTCCGCATTATTTGATAATAACAGATTGATTACCTAAATCACATAGTATTCCTCTAATTTAGTCAATGAAGTTATTATCTTGAGTTGTTACACGTCTCTTGAGTCCCCCTCAAGATTCAGGCATGTTGGCACTACCTCTCCATACAATGGAGAGGTTTTCTCTTTAGTGGAGACTAGAAGATACATTTTCCTCACAGATGCTCCCATTTCCAAGTCTCAGAAAATCCCATGCAAAAGAGCTGAGGCAGCAAGATGCAATTCTATTCACTACATAGATACCTTGGGGTATACATGATGGTCATCATATATGGTCATGGTCATCATGCCAAAAGGCATCCAGAACCTTTTGTTTGTGGAATAGACATTGCAAAAATTATTAAATGGTTTCAGATTACCTCACATTAAAATCAATATCAAAATTAGTTTAATAGCAAATAAAGCTGTTTATGTAGTAAGTAAAAAACAGACAGCATATCTGAAGAGTTTGCAAGAGTGACCAAATTGAAAAGAAAGGAAAATATTCCAGCAATTAATTTATGTTAGCATTAAATGACAGACACAAGATTTCTCTTCCTCCATAAAATTCTGTGAGCAACCCTATTGAAACCATTCCAAGCTCCAGTCTCTAGTTCTCACTGAAGGCTTTATTGCGTGACACTAAATTTAAGTACAGACCTATCTCTGGGATTCATTCAAATTTAAGCTTTTCCTCTGCTCGTTGAATGTGTCAAAATTCTTTCATCAGTTTCTTGTGAAGTCTAGATTGAAAGAAAAGCTTACATCTTCCTATGCCAACAGCAAGCCATCAGTGGTCTTCATCTACTACAAGAATCAGTTACTGACTCTCTTTATGCTTCCTTAGAGTTTAGTAAGTGCTAAACCCCTTATGAGGCACGATGTCTTTTTTCTTCATCAATCTACCAAGCAAATATAATTGCTATTAACAGAATTTAAAAGTTCATAATCAGGAAGGGCAGATAGCAATAGTGAAACCATGGTACATTTTGACTCCTAGCTCTGTGAAAAATTTAGACTCGGCATAACCACTAATCTTAGTACTTCGATTTTTTACTCTGGAGTCTAGTAACAAGCATGTTTTCATAATCTTTGATTCTTTTTTGATCTTAGTAATTCAGTATTGGCTATTATCATGCAGCCTTCCAAATTCAAAATAACAGTTATGTTCATTCCTGAGATACATGGAGATGAATCTTCCTTTGTTAAATTTCATCTCACTGATGCACTGATTACAAAAACCCTACAAAAAGCCTTGATAGCAAGTCAAAACCAAGCATGAAGTATGGCTCATTTTACTTCCTTTGAAAAGAGAGTATGCTAAGAAACATAACCCAGAGTCATTATAGGCTTGGTATTGTGCTCAGATTGGGTTCCTTTAGCTCCTTTTTGAAAAAACACTCAGGAAAACCACTATTTATTGAATTTACCATATATTTTATCCAGTTTGCAAGATATGAATTGAAATTTCTTCTACATTACTGATGAAACGTAGCCCATTTCAGTTCAAAAAATATTAAGTAAGAAAAAACCCAAAACATGCCTTCCTATGGAAGTCATAATTGTAGCTAAGGAAGTGAAAGACTTCAGAATTGTGAGCATGTAATCAATTCTAAGTGGCCAACCAAGACATTTATAAACTGTAAATAATGTGATCTCAAGAAATAAGTCAGATGATCTTGAAAATGTTATTCAAGCAAATATTCATGAATCAATTTTTTTTGCATTATTTGACTCTGTAGCTGAGGATGACATATATAAAACATCCTGACAACATTTTTGTTTTAGAAAATACAACTCTCTTCATGTTGTACCCCACTTCTTTACTTTAAGAAGTAAAATAAATACTTTAAAAAGTTCTCGTTTTCATTTTGTTTTAATTCTTAATTAATGAAGCAGCTGAGGGCTTCTATTTAAACCTTAAAATAAGGTCACAGTTTTTGCATTGCTGCAAATGTCAGTAGGAAGAATTCACATAAGAGTTAACCTGGGGTTAATATTAATAAATGTGCCCATTGCATTCAAAAGTCCTTGCAATAAAAGGTCACTTTTAGCTTTGAGTTCCAAAATTAGAACTGTCTTTTAAAGACTGTCAAAACTAATATTTAAAAAATCAGAACAGCATTTGAGACACTTACCTGTGTGACTTTTGCACTAAAGCAGGATGGATAGATGTAATAACATTAATATGGAATAATGACTTCTGCTTTAAAAAAACCCAAAGACGTCCATAGATAAAAGGATCACTTTCCTGATCAATAGCTTTAATTGAAGGAAAAATCTGGTGGATAAATTCTACCAAGAACCATTTTCATTTATCTTCCATCTCCTAGTCATCTACTAAGCAAAGAAGTAGACATTTTTTCTCATCCACATTTTTTTGGCAGGTAAAAATTCTTCCAGCATCTACATACCACATTTAGAGGAAGAAAAATTTAATTACATCGTACAATAACGAGAAACATTAAAACAGCAGGTGCAATTTTTTTTTACAGAAGCTGGTCAAATTCAATTGATAACTGAACTTCTTGTAAAACAGTCTTTTGGTAGCACTGTTAATAAGCATATTGTTAATGGTGATGATAATTTATCTATACTCTTTTGTTTTCATTCCATTCCAGTGATCTCATGTCCATAAGTGGTGATTAGTGGCCATTGTGTCTGAGCTAAATCATAAGACTACAGTTAATGACTTATAAATTTATAACTTATGCTATTTATATCATGTTTCAGGGAAGGGTGGGGTTTTTTTCCTTCTTCTTTCTTTTTTTTTCTCTGTGTGTATGTTTGTGTTTTAGTGTATAGGTTAATAGTGAATATAAGTTCCATCCAAACAACGTGACATCAAAAATAAAATTACAAGAAAGGAGAGAATTTTGTCCCATTTTTGTTCTAGAGGCCATAAATTAAAGTCAGGTTCAAGAGAAGACATCTCTTCTATATCAAACCGAGCCAGGCTAAACAAAAAACAAGTTAAACATGCAAGCAAACAAACAAACAAACAACAAGCTCAAATAACTAAACTAAAGACAAAAGTCCCACATTTCTACATTTCAGTTAAAAAGGCAAGGAATTAGGAAACAGAATGATTTTACTTCAAGGGAGGGACTAGTTATGAAAGCGAGGTAGAAAATGTACTGATCTGAGAAGGTCCTCCTAAAAGTTTGATCTGACAAAACTTCTTGGTGAGGGGTGATGGCTGAGTTATAGCATCACAGACGTTAGTAACCTGTAACAAAAAATTCAAACAAGGCTGAAACCCAGGGCACTAGCTGGTATAAAGATTGTCTGAATAAGTGTCAAAAATATAATTAATCTTATAATTTTAAAAGAGCATTAAAAAGAGTGGTTGTGTTGGTTTTGCATGGCTTGGTTTTTGGTAGCAGCAGGGCCACAGAGGTGGTTTCTGTGAGAAGCTCCTGGAAACTTCCACCAGCTGAAGATGAACATGCTGCTGGCCAAGGCTGGGCCAGTTAGAGACTATGGTAATGCCTCTGTGATAACATACTTAAGAAGAAAATCAAAACAAAGTGTGGCATGCCAACTTAATTCCAGCTAGAGAAGATGAGGTAAGAACATGTGAGGGAAACAACAGGGAGACACCAAGGTCAGTGGAGAAGGAGGGGGAGGAGGCCCCAGGCCCCAGAGCCCAGATTCCTCTGCAGGCCGTGGTGCAGACCATGGAGAAGCAGCTGTGCCCCTGCAGCCCAGGGGGACTCACAGGGATGCAGAGATCCACCCGCAGCCCATGGTGAAGCAGCAGTGCCCCTGCAGCCCAGGGGGATTCACGGGGATGCAGAGATCCACCCGCAGCCCACAGTGAAGCAGCAGTGCCCCTGCAGCCCAGGGGGATTCACAGGGATGCAGAGATCCACCCGCAGCCCATGGAGGAGGTGCCCATGCTGGAGCGGGTGGATGTCTGGAGGAGGCCGAGATCCAGTGGGAGACGTGGTGGAGAGAGGAGGCCCTTGCTGCCAGGCTGGAGCAGCCTGTCCTTGGAGGATGCACCCCGTGGAAGAGTGACCCACACTGCAGCAGTTCTGGGAGGATGGTTTGCCCGTGGGAGTTGCAGTAGTTCTTGGAGGACTGCTGCTTGTGAAATTGGAACCACGCTGGAGAGGTTCATGGAGAACTGTCTCCCNTGGATGTCTGGAGGAGGCCGAGATCCAGTGGGAGACGTGGTGGAGAGAGGAGGCCCTTGCTGCCAGGCTGGAGCAGCCTGTCCTTGGAGGATGCACCCCGTGGAAGAGTGACCCACACTGCAGCAGTTCTGGGAGGATGGTTTGCCCGTGGGAGTTGCAGTAGTTCTTGGAGGACTGCTGCTTGTGAAATTGGAACCACGCTGGAGAGGTTCATGGAGAACTGTCTCCCGTGGGAAGGGACCCCACAGTGTAGCAGGAGAAGGACTCCTCTCCTTGGGCAGTGGAAGAAAACTCCAGATGATGGACTGACCAAACCGTCCCCTGCCCCCATCCCCCACCATCCTGTCCCCTGCACTTTTGGTGGGAAGGAGGAAGGGGATGGGGGAAAAAAAAAAGATGTTTTAAGGGCTTATTTTACTTCTCATTTTCCCCCTCTGATTTTTCAGTAATAGATTCCTTTTGTACCTCTAAGCGGAGCCTGGTTTTCCCTTGGAGTGTTTTCTACCAGTCCTTATCTCAACTCACAAAGCCTTCATTAAATTTCTCTCTCCTCTGCTCAGCTTGGTAGGAGAGGGTAAGTGATCAACGTTCATGGGTGCTAGGCATTTGGCCAGTGTCAAACCCCAACAGCAGTGTAACACATGTCCTTTATTTAATTTAACCACCAATAAATATTTAATTGTTCTCTATTTTTAATTCTGCAAATAAATAATAATATTTACATTTTTGTCTCCATTTTACCTAAAAGTGATCTAACAAATTTAAGTGCCTACTGTGATTTAAGAGGCCTTAGAATATCCTATCTATTGCTTGCTAGGAGGAGGAGGAGAAAAATGAGGAAGAGGAGAAAGAAAGAGAAGAGAAGAGAAGAGAAGAGAAGAGAAGAGAAGAGAAGAGAAGAGAAGAGAAGAGAAGAGAAGAGAAGAGAAGAGAAGAGAAGAGAAGAGAAGAGAAGAGGATAGAAGAGAAGAGAAGAGAAGAGAAGAGAAGAGAAGAGAAGAGAAGAGAAGAGAAGAGAAGAGGATAAAAAGAGAAGGAGGAGAAGAAAAACATAAGAAATGTAATAAGCAATATATATTCATCATCTCTTATCTCTTCCTTTCTCCTCTTAGGAGAGTCCAGTTTTCTTATCATCCTGCTGGCTTCTCCGCAAAAGCAAAAGCTCCCCTTCTGCAGGGATTATCATACAGATAATTAACTGTGAGAAGTGGAATCTCTTTCCTGGTAGGTTCCCCTTAACTCCTGGAAGACACAGAATGAACACCTCCATTAATTTTTACCCACCTTGCTGTCTGAATAGAGCATTGCCAAACAATGTAGGCATGAGAATCAGCAGCTAAAATTAAGAGAAGTGTTAATGACAGAGGGTCCAATAAGAGGCAAAATACAATTCTCATCTGTCATGGAGATTCAGGTTATGTGTATGATGTCATTCTGCAGATCACTAGATGAGTATTTATTAATTAGGTCATTGAACCCCTGGCTTATTGGTTTGGTTAAAATTTAATCTCTCTTCAGCATCTGAAATAAAACTTTTTTCTAAGGAAGACTATGAGACAATCCAAAATGTCACTGAATGTATCTTTAAGAACAGTTCTGGCACTGTTTTTTAAAGTTAAAAAATATGCCATAGTAACATGTCAAATAATTTGGAAAAAAAAACCCAAGAACAACATAGAGGTAGTGGAAAATAAGTTCTTTTCCTGTAGGCAGCATGGGTTGAGATGGAGACAGTTTAATACATAAAGCAAATTCTGTGCACACAAACAAAGCATAAAAAGAAATCTGTTCAACCCTTCCCATGCACAGGCAGATGTTCAGCCATCCCAAGGAAAGCATGGCTCTATCAAGTGCAGCAATGATTTGGGTAGACAAACATAATCCCTCCAGCTGTCCCATCTCTTCCTTCTTCTCCCTTCATCTTTATATGCAAAGCATGATGCCATAGGGTATTGGATCCCTGTGGTCAGCTCAGGTCAGCTGTCCTGGCTGTGTCTCCTCCCCGCTCCTCATGCACCCCCAGCCTGCTCACTGATGGGGTGAGAAGCTGAAAATCCTCGATGCTGTCCAAGCTCTTGTCAACAGTGACAAAAATATCCCTGTGTTATCAACATTTGTTTTCAGCACAAAACCAAACACAGTGCCACCCAGCATGCTGTTACACAAAACGTCCTTGTCTCTGAATTGGAGAGATATGGATTTGATGAGTGGACCTCTCAGTGAATAAGGAATTACCTGCCTGGTCACAGTCAAAGAGCTACTGTCAGCTCAATATCCAAGTGGAGATCAGCATCCAGTGGCATTCCCCAAAGGCTGGTATTGAGACTGGTATTTTTTAACGTCATTATCAAGGACACGGATATGGAGTGCAGCAAATTTGCTGAGAAGAACCTTGAAAAGTTGATGAGGTGGATCACTGCAAACTTCATAAACTTTAACAAGGAAAAATGTAATCTGCACCTGCCTCAGGGAAATCCCCAACATAGGTGCAGTCAGGGTGATAAGTATATAGAGAGCAGACCTGTGGAGAAGGATTCTGAGATGTTGGTGGATATTAAACTGATTACGAGCTGGCAGTGTGAACCCACAGCCCAGAAAATGAACAGTATCCTTCAGGACTGCACCAAAGCAGAGTGACAAGAGGTTGAGGGAGGCAAGTTTACCCTTCTACTCCTTCTACTCCTTCTACTGGTGAGGTCCTATCCAGAGAATTGTGCCCAAGCTCTGGAACTCCCAGAAAAGAAAGACGTGGACCTGCAAAGGAGAGTCAGGAAGATGATCAAGAGGTCTGAATAGCCTCTCCTATATGGAGAGGCTGAGAGAATTGGGTTGTTCAGCTTGGAAAAGAGAAGACTCCAACAACACCTTACAGCAGCCTTCCAGAAGCTAAAGGGAGTCTAAGGGAGAGCTGGAGAGGGACTTTTCACAACGGCATAACGTAATGACTTTAGAGAGTAGGTTTTGATTAGATATTAAAAAGAAGTTCTTTACTGAGAGGGTGGTAAGGCACTGGGACAGGTAACCCAGAGAAGGTGTGGATACTCTCTCCCAGTAAGAACACAAAATTGTTTTGTGTAAGACATCTGATTATTGTTCAAGGCATGAAGCAGGTTTTTGCAACCAGAAATACATTAGTTTTTTATACTTTTGTTTAACAGAGACAGCCACAAACCTGAACAGCCAAAGAAGCAATATTTTACACATCCAGACAGTACAAAGAACTCTGTCCAACATACACAGAGTTTTCTCTGATGGTAAAAAAAAAGAAAGTGATATCTCAGAAAATGCACAGAATAGTTTTAGGCAGCTGTGGGTAAATTAGGAAGCTTTTACACTAAAAAGAACACATTTCACAAAGCTCAATAATGATCAAAATATTCCAAAATTAGGGCAGTAACCTTGTTTTGAAACTGCAATTACACAAACTTTGCAGATATTTAATAAGCAACTGTAAATCTATAAATCTAACCATTATTTTGGAGGATATCTTCACAGTATCAAGGGTCTTGACCAGTTCTCATGAAAAGTTCAGGCGCTTCATATTCAGCTATTTTTAGTGGGAAATTAAATTACAGTTTTGAATTCAATTTCAAGTATCCTTGTTGCACTAGTAAAATCTAACTATGGAATTTCTAAAAATGTAACTGTATAGATTTAATACATTTTGCCAGTGCCCCAGCTGGTATTAAATAGTAGCACTTACCGCAATTTCTATTGGTCTTTTTCTTTCTGATATTTTAAAGTAATCTTAAGATAATTCAGAAAGTACTCAACTTTATGATTCTTTCCAGTGCAATGCTAAGGTTTTTAAATGAGTGATATACTTAAATTTTGCCACATCTTTGTGTACTTGAAAAACATCATAGGAAGATTTACATATGCCTTATTTACTGTGGTTTGATTCCTTGTCTTATCTAAATGAAAATGTCATCAATTTCACAGTGAGACAGGCCTTCCTCTGTATGTAATTACAAGGTATTAGGGATGGCAGATATACTTACTGACCTGTAAATTCTCAAAGATTTACAGTTCTTTGGATTTTTTAAAATCAATTTTAATTTTTGTTACGTTAAAGTCTCAGAATTCTAAACAGGATTTGGCTTTTTTCAATATTCATGTATATGGTACTGTATTTTGATTATATAGTTTAAGAAATATTTCATTTTTGATTTTTCAAGTAAATTAATTATAAAAATGTGTAGCTCTTTCTTAGGAAAGGTTCCGGCAGCCACTACCCAAGAAACTCTGTCCCTGTCTTGCTTAAACCCAGACTGTGGGTTTTTCCTAAAATCATGAAGTTGTGGAATTCCCTTTTTCCTATTGCAGCAAAATTTAATATTTATTTTAACCTCTCATTAACCTTCCATCTGGTCAACTGATTGATTGCAATGAAACTAGTAATAGAGGCTGCTTAAGTAGACCTCACAACCCTGTCCACCTTCTGGACCATTCTTTCTTCCATTATCTTCAGCATCAATATATTTGCAATATTGTGCATGACCATTCTAGCCACTGTTTTCAACTTTTCCTGAAGATCTTGTGCTCCAGAAAGAAATAATGTTTTATACCCTGAATACTTTCAACAGAAAATATCATCTTCCAGAAACTGAAATATCATCTTTAGCAGCCTTTGGAACACAGATTGGTACAGGAATCAAACCATCTCATTTGCTTTGACAGGTAGTAAACTATGCAACCCTGAAACAGAATGGAGGGAAATAAAAATGATACATGACAAAAGAGCCTGAATGTGAGGCCTGAGCTACGAGAACAGCTAGTGTTAAAGCACAGTAGTATAGCTGCTTTTCCAGAATACACTCAAAGCTGATGCTTCATGCAATGTACATTTGAGATGGATGTTCCCAACAGCAATAGTAAAAGGTAAATGCATCAGATCTTCTGCACCTAAACAAAACCATATAGATTTGGACTGATTATGGGTCATAATTAGCAACTCAGTTCCCTCCTATGATGTATTTCATGCTCAGAAGTATCTGCTCTTCACTATCCTGCTAACATCTGACAGAGTTCTAAATGGAATAAAGCCCCTTTAGGGGGTAAAGACTGGAAAGATTTTTTCTTTTTTGAATTAATTTTTTTGTACTTGCTAGTAGTTTCAGTAAGCACTAAGTGTGCACATGGATGAGACAAAACTAAAGTTGTCTTTCCTTGGCTGGTGACACAAGGAAGACCACCTTTATTCTGTAATAAGCACTACAAAAATAATGCAGGACAGTGAGTTATCATAAACTCAAAATAATTGTGTAATGAATTTTAATTTAAATCTGGCTCATTAAGAGCACAGGATTGGCAGGCATCAGGAAAGGCATTATTTTCTTTATCAAATAAGATTTTTCCAATTAAAAATAACTGTTATAGCTATTAGTCATGTTCTGAAACCCAGTACTAAACTGGGTTTCAGAATCTATAGAACTTTATTTTGAAGGCTCCTTTAGAGTTACTAGCTCAATTACTTTTGGAAACTCACCTGGAGCAAATTTTTGCAGTAAAAAGTACAACTAAAAGGAAGTCCAGATAGTATCCAGTTACGACCCACAACTATAACTCAAGAGTTAGAAGTCTTTGCGACTTAGAGTACTTGCTTGGAAAAGGACTAATTTTGAGATTTTCATCACGCAAACAAAAATTTAGATCCATGATAGCTGCCTGGGATCACTATAAAATTCATGGAGAGAAATGTAGCTTTGCCAGTGTTCAAATATGTGCAACTGTCCTACTGGACAGGTATGATACACATCTGTGTCTGTAAAGCAAGGCCAGTGCTTAATCAAGACACTGATACCAGATCACATTGCAAAGTGAGCAGCTATGAAATTTGATAATAACACTTATTTAGTTGCTCTTAGTGTTACATACTAGACTTGTGTTCCAATAAATGTGCCTTAAGTATGATTATAACTTATTTGCATCTCAGAGGAGATAGGAAAGAAAGGTAACTAATGTCACTGAAGCACTCAGATGTTTTGGTGATAAATAAAATAGGAACACCTGCAAAGAAATTAGAAGTAATTCTTTGTATCCCATTATGCCTGATAAAGCTGTTCTAGATTATGTGGGACAAAAAAAAAGGTGGGGGAAAGATAGCAAAGACACACAAAATATTAGATTTTAGATTACATGGAGTAAAATTCTGCAGTTAAACATGTGTTATGACATCTAATACAAACTTAAGTCAGTATGGCTTCTTTTTTTGATTATTAACAGAAAACATATGTTCCTTAATATATCTTAAGGAACAGAAAATAATACAAGCAAATCAGATCATTCCTGTGTTGGAAATGAAAAACACACATATGAGATGATTCCATTAAGATTGAAATGGATGGTTCAAACTTTTCAAAATACTTAATAAGTTCCTTCAACGAGTACAAAGGAGAAAATGAAGTGCCTCAAATCTGTGAGTATTCCCTACACAAGCTAAAGTTTGGGTTAGCTACCATAACACCATTGCATTTTCTTAGACCTTTCATCTACATATACACACAAATGACTCTATCCTCTATAAAGTCATAGTAAAAAGGATAGGTTTTGTTTTTTTTTTTTTTTTTTTGTATATTCTCTTACTAATCAAAACTTTATGGAAGACATGAAAACACTTAATTTGAAAAAACAAAAATGTACGTAGTTTTAAACTTCCATTTCTGCAGGTGGCAGAGGAAATGTTCTTGTCTCAGCAGTGATGATTCGAATTAGATGCAACCAGAATATATAACAGAATAACAGAACATATATAAATTGTGCATGTGCCATCAGTACCAAGAGGTACCACTTCTGTTTCTTCAGAAGTGAAAGCATTTTGCTGTATATCACGAGGTTATAGTAAGCAGTAAGACATAAAGTCCTAAATACTGTTGATTTTGATGGATTGATCTCATCGCCCTCACTCCAGGGAGGGGAAAAGGCTAATTTCTGCTATGAACATCCAGCTAACTTGTAACAAAATTGAGTGTATTTTCTCTACAAGAATATTCTAGTACAATATTTAAGAGAGAATGAGTACTTATAACCCACTACTTTCTTTAACACTCTGATCCATGAACTATTTGGTGAGATTTTAAAAAATTATTATAATTGCCTACATCACTACCTTTAAAATAATTTTCTGTTTAATTAGGTCCCATCTTCATTGTCTGGGAGACAATTCAAAACCCTTGTGTGCCTTCTGATCTGAAAACCTGTTAATATTTAATGTTTCTCATTTTAATATCTTACTTTTCATGTGTTCATCTATTGTATAGAAAATTATTTCAAGGATTAACACTCATTTTAAATTAGCTCGAGGTGTATGCTGTAAATGCATTGTGTTCTTAGATGAAAGAAAAGACCTGTCTCTATGAACCTTTGAACTCATTCATTTACCACTTTCTCTGCAGAAGTATATGCGATTTCTGCAGCAGTTAGAATATCTGCAATCTTTCTCTGCAATAATGTTTTGCAATATCAGACTCTCATAGATTTATCGACTTTCTTTTAAAGAAAAAAATAAAATCCAAATAAACTGAAAACAAGGAAAAGGAATATAGAACACCAATATGAATACATCCTATCAAAGATCCCTCTGAGTCATCAATTGAATCCCCATTCCCAAGGCTTTTCTGGTAGGAATCCTTTCAACTTATGATGAATTGTTTTCTCATACACCTGACAAAAAACTAAATATCCAAATGTGTCACAGAGAGATGCAGTCAGAAAACCATTTTTGACAACATATTCTTCTGACCTGCTCCACACTCCCTGTATTTCTACACGTATCATTGTATTCCTAAAGAAAAATTTTGAAGAAACATGGGAATTCCCCAAGGGGAATAATTCCATTTATCAGCTTCTTCTACTTGCTCAGGTATCTACAGTTCTGTTCTCTGAAATTGAGATTACATTGACCAAAAAGTTCACTGATCAATCTGGTCACTATCATAAGTAGGTTATATGGCACCTTTCTTACATCCCACTCTATTTGCCATGCTGGCACCTGAATACACAGTTTTCCTAAGCATCATTAAATTTCAGGTTTAAAAATCCCTAAGGCCAAATTGGCACCTGCGGAAAAAAGCAGTGGCAGAGGATGCCCATGGTTGCTAGAAATGCACCCTCAAACATGCTCAATCAATACAAAGATTCCTTGCAAGTTTTGGTATAGGAAAAATCACATTTTCCAGAGAAATGTAAAGCCATTACCTGTGAATGGCCAGGTACAATTCCCAGTGGGCAGTTTGTGTGCAGCTACCCTTTTCGGAGGCTATGGAAATGTAGTAGCAGAGTCGTGTTTTTCTATGCTGATCAGCCACACCAGTTGACCAATGAATGCTAGCAGAGTAATTTCATTAAGTAATATAGACTATGTGTCCAGTCAGTAACAACAATAGTAATTTAGATTTTTAAAATTACTACTTTAAAGAAATAGCAGCAATCTTAATTGATCCATGATTATGATAGGAACCACGGCCAAGACAGCTTTTAGAATGATTGATTTTTCTTTCCCTCTTTTATAGTTGGCTTTCTGATTCCTAGGCTGTGTTATAGTTTCCTTTGGATTCATAAAATGTCGCTCATATTTTGAGTCCTTTCTAAAATATAGTTTCCAAATGTGTCTATATTTGTAGTTTAATAAAAACACACTATCATTTTTGAATCAACGTGGTTCTTAAGGACTAATAATTTAAGGGGAAAATCATGCATCTCTCCAAGCAAGTAAATACGCTGAAAAATAATACCATTTCTTCAGCAAATGTCAAAGTAATGATATCAATGTCATTGTCATTATCCATCAGCAAACACGTAAATTACACATGCTTAAAGCTGAGTGGGTTTGATATGAAATGCAGGAAACCTGGATTAGGGCACTCTACTGAAACCATGGAAGGTTTTGTATCTAAGGTGTTGGAGTACCTCCAAAGAGATCAAGAAGTCCAAATGTTTCAGAAGCAGGGAAACGTTTGGGCTTCTTTTCGCAGGAAAAACAAGCATATTGACCCAGAAGTATCTCTGGGACTGCATGTTTCAATAAATAGGGGCTCACATTCATAGAGAGAGTTTGAGAGGAAAGACAAAATTCTTGATCTGTGCTTATGCAGCAACAAGGATAACAAGATGCCCACTGATGTCCACTAGAAGTGGTTTGATTACAGTTTCTAATACTCTCGTTTCTTATGCCCACTGGCATGAAACGTAGAAAAAAGTGCCAGCCCAGAGAGCAAACCTTTCCCCAGTCCCATCCTCTTCATCTCCCTGACCCTCCCACCCCACTCCACATCATAACCACTAACCAGCCTTAAATTTGAAAGAGATCAAATTGTTAAAAGGAAATGAAAGTACTTTGTTATCATAACATTATGCTGTTATCTTAAGGTTTGTTCTTTACATAGGGCTCAATACTTTACTGATAACCAGTTCTGAAAATTCTGAATTACTGAAAATTATTGAAAAGTTTTGTAAACTGACTGTTACAATAACTTGTTTCTGTGAGATGAAATTTCATGATCCAGATTGTTCTCTTCTTCTATGACTTCAGCTTCAGGAGAAAAAGACTGACTCATCATGGTGAGTCTGAGTCACCTTATTCTTCTCGGGTTAAAGAATTCCAAACACTGACTAATCTTGGGCGAAAATGAATATATGAATATTTTAACTAAAGTTCTTCCTTTTCGCCTTATCAGCATGATGACTGTTTCCCTGTTGTGGCTATTTTAATTAGATGCTAAATAATCTCTACTTCTTTCTAAATTTATTGTGATATCTTAAAAAAACTGAGTATATTACCCAGGTTACTGACAGATTTTCACTATAGGTACATTTAAAAGTTTATATAACTCTCTTTGTTCTTTGTAAACTCTATTACAACATTTAATAGTTCTTTTCAAGAAAGAGTAGCACTGTTTGAAAAACAGATGACAAACATAACATGAGCTATGCTCTCTGCAGTTTTAGCTAAGAAGACAGCTCTAAACTAAACTGCACTTCGAGGAAGCATCCAGCAAATAATAAAATACCACCTCTTATCCAGATTCATAGAAGAAAAAAACTGTACATGGAATTAATAGGAAAAGACAGGTATATTGTTTATTAAATTTGACTGTATTTAAAAATTATACAAGACACTTTCTCCTCAACCTAGTAGTCTTTTCCATTATTTATTGCCTTACAAGGGAATCACAAACACACAAGTCTTTCTTTATCAGTCTTATCAGCTCTACAATAGTATTCATACAATTTAACAACAGCAACAACAATAACAGTCTTTGCCTTGTGATTGAATAAAATTTATAATTATAAACGATCTTGATTTAGAGGTATCAAATATGCCCCAAATCCCCCGACAAGTTATTACATTGATTGGTTGCTCCTATTTTTAAAAACGAATGTTTCTTTTCTAGTTGAACCTCTTCCTTCAGAAAATAGGATACTTTTGTTTGCTGAATTAAAGACAGCAAACAAAATTAAAGTATAATTAAAGAGAGAGACATCCAGATCTCTCTCTCTAGGCAGGTACTCAATGATAAGTCACCTCTTCATCCTCAACAAGAAAAGGTAAACATTTTGAGCTCACAGTTGTTGCTAGAGCTGGAATATCATTTCTCGAAATGAGATCAGATTGACACTTTTCAAAAAAGTTTCTAAGTAGGTACTCCAAAGTATAAAAATATCCACCTACACATATATCATACATGGCATACTCAGTTGAGTGAAAATGCCTGAAACCATACAGCTGAGCATTTTTCATGCACACCTGTAAACAAATATTTTGAAATATTTGACTTGCCACCTGGAAATTTGCTGACAACACACGCTGTTGAATGATGACTTTGTCAGGTTTCTGTTGACATCTGTATCCCCTTCCACAACCCTGTGTCCAGAAAATCAACTGAGTCAACATAACATCAGGCAGTGAAACACTTCACAATGCTAGTCAGAAAGAGATGGAGAGCATAAGAATTTCATAAATAGAGACCAAAGAAAATTCAGTGATGTGCCTCTGTGGGGCTGAAATCATGGAACTTTAACTGATTTTTTGTTATCCCCACTTCTTTTGTTTATATTTCATTGAAATACAAGACTTCTATTTTTTTCTTCATGAAATGAAAATAGAGATATATTGCCTAAAATATATACTTGAGGTCATACAAAAATACCCAAACTCGAGCTACATTGCATCACAAATTTTTTTGTAGAAGCTCAGGAAAAATTTAGTTCCACTGACACAAGCAATACAGTAGTGTGGTAAGACTCTGCTGGTTTATGCTGCTCTGTTTTTCAGGCATCTTACTTAAACAGTATCACAACATGAGGATTCCTAGTCTCCTTTTAGTCCTTGAATACTGTTGGTGGTGTTGAGGATTAATCAGAATTGTTGTTTCCTTGTCTAATATTTCTTTTTCTATAAAGAATACTTTTTATGTTCTGCCAATTTTATGACAAGATTTTATGGCATGTTACAAAGAATAACATGATGTTTAGTGTCAAGCCTCAGAATAAAGATTAAGGATGGTAAGCAAAGGACAATACAAATAACCTACAGGTGACCAGGGATCAAAGCCAATTCAAGGTCTGCTGCTTCGGTGAAATATTTCTGGGTAGTTCTTTGTGAGAATGGTAATCTAGACAAAATTTGTCAAAGAACTAGCTTGTGCAGAAATCTGGGGAAGGAACTGCATATGAAATGAAAAAGTCCCCAAGGTATGAAGCTAATGAAGACCAAGTCATGCTATTCTTCTAGGTAAGGAACTCTGAAGTGTTAACCCTGTGTCAGAGGCCAGAACTTAAATACAATGTCACAGGTTTTGCTCTCTCTACGATTTACAGAGCTAGACTGCACAACTGACACAACATCTAATATATAGAAAAGGTACTATTTGCCAAGTAATTAAGTAGTTGGAAAAAATCAGTATTCTGATACTTTAAAAACAGGAATGTACGATGAAGTTTTTCTTTAATCTGTGGCTAATATAGCCTTATTTGTTAGAATAGCCTGTCAGACCTCTGTAGCAGAAGACAGCGTGCCCTAATCTGACAGATTATTTAACACATCTAGGAATATTCAGATCATTATTTAAAACATAGGAGAAATTGGAACAAGAAATATTATTCTTTTCCTACTTTCATCATGTAAAGAATAGAATTTTTCAAGTCCTAAAATCTGCAAGCTATCCCTCGAAATACAGAAATAAATTTCAGAAAATCACATTAATTGATTGATTTTTATGTCATTAAAATCAAATTTTAAAACTAGGTAGGTCCTGAAAAGAATTTTCTTGTGCTTGATATATATATTAACTTCTATCTGGCCACTAATATTTGTGGACTAGAATGTTATAAACAATTATATGTTACTCTAAATTGCCAGGAAGTCTCATATGTATTCTCAAATACCAATGGACAGAAAACATGTTTATTTTATAAGAAATGTAATAATTTTGAGGGGAAAAACAGCATTCCTTCTAGTAAACATTTCTACTGTATTTCTGTGTTTTCCTTACAGTTAATATCCTTGTATTTTTGTTTGGTTAGTTTTTTGGTTTGGGTTTGTTGCTTTTATTTGTTTTGTTGTTTGTTTGGGTTTTGGTTTTGGAAGGCGGGTATGTATTTTTCTTGGGTATTGTTTTGGGTTTGTTTGTTGGCATTATATTTATTTAGAATATGAAATGAACATTTCAAAATAGAAGTCGTTCTTTTTTGTTTGTGTTTTGATTGTTAGTGTTTCTGTTTTGAAAATATTTAAAAGAAATATATTGAGCACTTAAAACTTTATGCAAAATATTCTCAAATTGGAAATGCATTGATTATTTTTAGCATGTGGGAAACAAGTACTTTAATTTTTAAATCGCCTTTTATGAAATCTATTTATTAACCATATTTTACAATGGTTTTCTCATCTGAAAATATGTTCATCAGTGTCAGTCAAATAAAATCCAGTAAAACCCCACCATCTTTCAAAACAACTTGACATCCCATAAAGGTCAATGGAATTAAGGTTATGGACTATCATTAAGGAAAATGGCAACTTGAGATAGTAATACTTTTTTCATTCTGCTGATTTGGACTGAGGTCTACAGCTGCCTTCTCTCTGTGTGCTCTCTGCTTCCTGACAAAATAAGGGGCCAACATTTTTCTCTGAGTGCAGATTCACTTCATTGTCAGTGTGACATTTAAAAGGCAATAACCATTTTTAAAATGGCATTTTAACAAATGGCAAATCTGACCTCATGTTGAGAATAACAGATGTAAAAAGAGCCTCTATTAGAGAAAATCTGAAGCAATAACCACTACCAATGAATCAAAATATTAAAGAATGAAAAAAAAGAGCAATTTGTTGTGAAAAATTCTATGTTTAAATCTATTTGCTGTCTGGAAGAAAAAGAAGAAAAAATATGGTGTGCTTGTATGAATTGGACTGAATGTAGAAAGGAAGGAAGACAGAGTGCATTTCTTCAAGCATTCACACAGTTAAATTTGGTAGAGGANGTTTTCCTTAAATGAGAGTTTCTGTCCTTCATAATTTTTTTCTACACTAACTTATTCACAGCACTCCTGTAAATGAAACCCATCCTAAATTATCTTTCATATTTCAAATCATCTCCATTTTAGACAACAGCTGATCCAAAAGCACTATTGGTATAAAAAGTTTTGTAAGTAAAGATACTTAAATATTTCCAAATTCTTGCCCTCATTTTCAGGTTATTAATTAATTTTATAACTAAATATATACAATTTTTTTGTTTCTTTATTAATTTTGTGTATTTTTCAAAAGATGCAAGAAAAACAGTAAGTTACATTAGAAAGTGTGGATGTGGCTGGATTTATTTAAGGGAGCATATGCAGAAAATTACAAACTAGACATGAGGAAGATGCATTTTACAATGGGGAAAACATCAGAGCAGGAGGTCCCACTTGAAGGAACATAGCTTCTTTTTGCTAAGTTTTTGCCTAATGGTGCTGCCTCTTGAAACATCAACACTGTATTAACCACAGGAAAGAGTGCAGGTTGCAGATCAACTTTGCTTGCTCCTCTCTGGTGACTTCACATAAAAGATGTTCCTCTCATCCAAGTAATTCAGAGGTGACAAATATTACAGATGTTGAATTTATGTGAATGCTTGCTCCCTGTTTATTAACTCATCAATCTTGTGAGAAATATAAGGATGAAACAGGCAAGTGGGCTTTTCTTATCCTGCTGGCTCAACAGAGACTAAAAAGTAATCAATATCTATAATTACTAAATCCTTCCAGGATATTTTAACCCTTCTTTAGTAGTCTACTTCCACATCTTACTGGTTGATCAAATCCAAAACTAATTAGAAAGAATGAAGTTTTAATTACTGCACTGATGCCTGTCATATATTTCTCAGTCTTACTATAATTGATTGTCATAACAGAAGACTAATTGTTTTTTCCTTTGATAAATTAATAGAGCTCTCTCCATAGAAAAGCATGAATAGAGCAGATAAACATAAAATATGCAGAGATACCCTGAGAGTGAACAAATCTTTCTTTTGCCATGCAAAGTTGTTTTTTTTTTTAATTTTGATTTNGGAAGGCGGGTATGTATTTTTCTTGGGTATTGTTTTGGGTTTGTTTGTTGGCATTATATTTATTTAGAATATGAAATGAACATTTCAAAATAGAAGTCGTTCTTTTTTGTTTGTGTTTTGATTGTTAGTGTTTCTGTTTTGAAAATATTTAAAAGAAATATATTGAGCACTTAAAACTTTATGCAAAATATTCTCAAATTGGAAATGCATTGATTATTTTTAGCATGTGGGAAACAAGTACTTTAATTTTTAAATCGCCTTTTATGAAATCTATTTATTAACCATATTTTACAATGGTTTTCTCATCTGAAAATATGTTCATCAGTGTCAGTCAAATAAAATCCAGTAAAACCCCACCATCTTTCAAAACAACTTGACATCCCATAAAGGTCAATGGAATTAAGGTTATGGACTATCATTAAGGAAAATGGCAACTTGAGATAGTAATACTTTTTTCATTCTGCTGATTTGGACTGAGGTCTACAGCTGCCTTCTCTCTGTGTGCTCTCTGCTTCCTGACAAAATAAGGGGCCAACATTTTTCTCTGAGTGCAGATTCACTTCATTGTCAGTGTGACATTTAAAAGGCAATAACCATTTTTAAAATGGCATTTTAACAAATGGCAAATCTGACCTCATGTTGAGAATAACAGATGTAAAAAGAGCCTCTATTAGAGAAAATCTGAAGCAATAACCACTACCAATGAATCAAAATATTAAAGAATGAAAAAAAAGAGCAATTTGTTGTGAAAAATTCTATGTTTAAATCTATTTGCTGTCTGGAAGAAAAAGAAGAAAAAATATGGTGTGCTTGTATGAATTGGACTGAATGTAGAAAGGAAGGAAGACAGAGTGCATTTCTTCAAGCATTCACACAGTTAAATTTGGTAGAGGATCAGAGGAATAAAATTCAGCAGTGACACAGAAAGAAGAAAATTCAAAGAACCCAGAAGCATTGCAATGTAATCTACAACGGGGCCACAAAAAACCCTTAGCAATGTGTGTTTACTAAATAGTGTAGCTACACAGAACACTTAAGAATGCTTATGTGACTTCACTCATATTCCATATTTTATTANACTTAAATATTTCCAAATTCTTGCCCTCATTTTCAGGTTATTAATTAATTTTATAACTAAATATATACAATTTTTTTGTTTCTTTATTAATTTTGTGTATTTTTCAAAAGATGCAAGAAAAACAGTAAGTTACATTAGAAAGTGTGGATGTGGCTGGATTTATTTAAGGGAGCATATGCAGAAAATTACAAACTAGACATGAGGAAGATGCATTTTACAATGGGGAAAACATCAGAGCAGGAGGTCCCACTTGAAGGAACATAGCTTCTTTTTGCTAAGTTTTTGCCTAATGGTGCTGCCTCTTGAAACATCAACACTGTATTAACCACAGGAAAGAGTGCAGGTTGCAGATCAACTTTGCTTGCTCCTCTCTGGTGACTTCACATAAAAGATGTTCCTCTCATCCAAGTAATTCAGAGGTGACAAATATTACAGATGTTGAATTTATGTGAATGCTTGCTCCCTGTTTATTAACTCATCAATCTTGTGAGAAATATAAGGATGAAACAGGCAAGTGGGCTTTTCTTATCCTGCTGGCTCAACAGAGACTAAAAAGTAATCAATATCTATAATTACTAAATCCTTCCAGGATATTTTAACCCTTCTTTAGTAGTCTACTTCCACATCTTACTGGTTGATCAAATCCAAAACTAATTAGAAAGAATGAAGTTTTAATTACTGCACTGATGCCTGTCATATATTTCTCAGTCTTACTATAATTGATTGTCATAACAGAAGACTAATTGTTTTTTCCTTTGATAAATTAATAGAGCTCTCTCCATAGAAAAGCATGAATAGAGCAGATAAACATAAAATATGCAGAGATACCCTGAGAGTGAACAAATCTTTCTTTTGCCATGCAAAGTTGTTTTTTTTTTTAATTTTGATTTTGATTTACATACATTTATCTGTGTGTGTGTTTTTGTTCACACTATTTTAAGAAAATTGGAAATATTTGTGAGTAACAAAGATTTTTAAAGTTTCAGGTCTCAATGTGAGCAACATTTCCAAGAACTTTCAAAATGGCAAAAAAAGAAGAATGTTTATTTCACCCCTATTTTGCACTTTTAAGAAGCATCCTTGAAGAAAAAGATTATACTTTTTTTTTTCCTTTCACTTACACTATCCGATTAAAGTAGTCTTGTTTTTCATTTCTAAACTGTAGGAAAAAGGAATCCAGGTTCCTTCTGAAGATCACCCTTGAAAATAGCAGATATTAGCTCAACAAGTTTAATGCTGGATTTTAGTCTGAGTAATTACCAGATGAGTATATTTAAATAAATTATTGCAGATGCTATATTAGGTAGACTCATAATTTAGTCCCTTCAAATTAAGATACAAACAATGTGAGTGGCTTTCCACAGACATATGTAAAGGTTAAGTGTGGTACCTGACCTCTGGATCAAAAAGAAATTGTTGACTTCTAAAGATAATGACTAGTTTCATGCCTTTTTCATGCCATTCTCGTTTTTTTGGGGTGACTTATGCCTACAGAGTTTTGAGTAAAAAATTTTTTCAGCACAGATACTTTAAATTAGGAGTTAATACTAATGTGGTTTTTGATTCAGAACTTTTATAAGAATTTTATTTGTCAGTTTAATGCAGTTTTTCTAAATATAGAATAATAAATTTGATAAAGGCTTTAAAAAAGGGTATTAACATATTTTGCAATTTTTTTAGAAACTTTAAGTACAATAGGCACACTTTATAACTTGAAGGCAGAGGATGGCCAAATCAATGGACTGGGAAACTTCTGAGGTTTTTTTTCATAAATAACATCATTTTTCTTCATTCAAAATATAGTCAGAATATTATTCAGTGTAGAAACCATGAAAAGAGTATTTTTAATATATATTATGGAAAACTGAAAAGAATAACTACTGACTAAAAACATACTGCCAAAGGGCAAATATTTTACATTGTTGTTAGAAAGACTAAGAATTTATTAGAATTCTAAGACCATGACTATGACTTGGTACCAAAATGTCATTCATATCGGCTGCCATCCAAAACCTATATATTGCAGATGTCAAACTGACACACTGAGATGGAAGATTTGTTGGAGTTTTTATGTAGAGTCCTGCTGTGAGTAGAATCACTCATTTTATATTGAATTATCTTTTCAGTGGCAATCTTAGGTATGGTTGAAGGTTTCTACTAAGGCTGTGGTTTTCCTATCTCTGTATATAATTTTAAAGCTCCTATGAATAGAAAAACAACAATTTTGTATATTTTACTCTAACCTTTCCCACATTTGACAAATATTTCTCCATTGTTCTGCAGTTTCAAACACTTTTTGTTTCAAGAATATTCTATATTAATAATGTTGTGATCTTTTTAGGTACTACATGTAAAACTTCTTTTTTTATGATTTTATGTTGAAAAATTAGTCACTTATTATGATATTGCGTCCACTGATTAAAATAGAGTTTCTTTCCCCTTTATATTATGGTAGGTGTATGTTTCTTTCATATGTAAAATATTTAAAACAGAAAAATACTGAGAAATTATATTATAGGTTTCTTTCTGGTCTAAAATACTTTTAATTATGTAATTCAGTAATCTGATTTAGAAACCACTTAAAAATAAATATATTGAAGGCTGAAGAACAAACTATTTAAAGTTGAGCCAACCTATTTTTATAAGAAGTTTTTAGTTTTTGGAAATTCTTATCGCAAAACTTAGGACAGTTGTCTTGATTTCACAGCTTGAATGTTTCTTTCTTAATTTTTTGTATAATGTGTACATATAGGAAGATAGCAAGTAGGTTGGATAAGTGAGATGGGACTGTGAAAGTCTTCATCACAAATATACCTGTTTCAAAAAGAAAAGATTGTCTGCCCATCTGCTAAGTAACTTAAAGTTACTTTCTGAAGCACACACATATCCATGATAATAAAATATTATAACAGTGGAAAGAAGTTGCATGCACTGCTCCAACAAGAGAACCACTGTAGGTCAGAAGTGAAAAAACACTCCTCGAAAGAGCTAACAAGGTAAGGAGGTGGATACATATCAAATGGGTAGTGCTAGCTTTGAGGGATTTTTTATAGGACTAGGTAGAAACTCAGCATTCTACTTTATTTCAGTAGGCTTCTTGGGTTTGAAGGACTTCACTGGCTTAGTTTACTGGTTCCTGAAAAAAGCATATAAAGCCTAATCAATACAGACTGAAAAACTGTGCAGGAAATAGCACGAGATCAGATTCTTTCACGATTGTTCAATCACCTTTCTTCCACTGGCCAAAAATGTGACATTGTTTTATGTGTGTGTATATATACATAT
>VZRF01008742.1:0-77145 GCA_013396875.1 Vireo altiloquus
TTTTTTTTTTTTTTTGAAAGGTTCTGTACTAGTGTTTGGATGCTGCAGTATAGTTATATTCTTCAACTTTTTCTTTCCATTCTTTAGGCTCTCAAACTGTATAACCCCAGGAGTCTTTGTCCTATTTGTTGTGCAATCTACACATAACAAAAATCATTGCAAAGAGGATAGGAAGCACCTCGGATGAAAAATAACAGGCTTAGTTTCCTTGCTCAAAGGAAACTGAAGTTAATAGGGAATTTTTTCTGATGACAAATTCTGTTGGTCACCAGTGTGGATTGCCCAGAATGAGCAAGAGACTCTAATTGCTTGAGCTTCACAGAACACATTAGACAGAAACCTGACAGAAATGTCATCATTGCGTTTGCTCCAGTCACAAATAAAGCAAGGACCTTTTCATCAGCCAGTTTTCTGTGGCTGTGAGGAGGGTTGAAGATCCTTAAGGAGTGCTGGCTTGATGGGAATGAAGCCTGCTCAGGAAGCTTCCAGCACAGCCTGGGATCAAACTCTCTCTTCAAAGAAGTTTTGCAGATAACCAGGAGATCTCATTAAGGTGATGCCTGCAGCTTCTGATGTCCTGACCTACTTCTCAACCCCATAGATCAGAGATAAGTACGATTTAAGATTTCAAGCCTCAGATTTTTTGCTAATTGCTCATCAGGGAACATTTGCCTCACAGTTTGAATGTAACTGAGTATCATGATGTTTGGTTTAAAGAATACTCTTCCTCCCTCCCTCCCTTTCAGCTAGACAGGAGACACTCAGCTTTCGTGATTATTTTGCTTCTACTGTTTCCTGTCTTCATTTTATTTAGTTAGTTATTTTTACTGCTGGAGAAAAAGGCCACAGTTATTTATTTTTATTAGAAGAAAAATGAATCATTATGGGTGGAACAAAAAGCAAGATCTACTGCAAGAGAAAGTTTGGACTTCAGGTAAATAAAGGAGGCACAACGGACAGAGCATGTGGACATTATCTGATGAACCTGAAAGCTTCACTTGAACTAAAATGACCAGGTAAAAAGAAATATGCTTTTTTTTCCCCCCTGGCCACTAGCACACAAAAGATCAAGGAGGTATATTACCATCAGATCCCAATTCCCAACAAGAAGGTGTTTTAAAAAAAATCTATCTTGAAGTCAATTTTGTTTATGAACATCGTGTAGTGGCTTTATCAGACAAACCTCAGAATGGCTGTGCAATGCATTAGCATGGCAAAGAAATGTAAATGTAATGGGAATCACCAAACACCAACCTCTCTTCTTCCCCTGCCCAAAGGGCTGATAGAATATGCTATGAGGAACTTGTACCCACAACATATTTGTCAGCAATGTAACTTCACCCTGAGTTTGGGCTGCCTGTGAGTCCTCCCTGCCCCTGTGGCTGGGAGTACTCCTGGGAGCCCCATGGGCTGTCCTGTTCCTTTGGCCACTGGTCACTCCCACCGCAAGAGGCAGTTTCTGTGCAACAGGAAGGCTCCATGTGGGCAAGTCTATACAGTTCTGCAGTGGAAGGAAACAGACCCTGCTAGTACCAGACATCAGGGTTTTCTCCGGTCTCATGCACCCTGGAGATGTGTATTTTTGTCTGCTGAATACAAAGCGAAAGTTGGGTGACCACCCCACGCAGAAAAGCCTGGTAATGGGCCAGTTGAATACCAGAGACCTTGAAAGGAGAGATGGGATTTTGGGCCAGATGAATACCAGCATCCTTGAAAGGAGAGATGGGATTTTGGGGATAGTCAGCAATGTCTTTATGTTCCCTCCAGCAGCACCAGTTTGGTGTCTGCAGATGCAGCCCATGACTTTTCATGGAGAGGAGAACTGTGGATGGCAAACAAACCAAGCCTCAGTAACCCCTTCCTGTGAAGTCAAACCCTCAAGTGAACATCAGTGTAGGTTAAGTTTTGGTGTTGAAAACATTTACATTGGTTGAACAGGAGCTTTTTACTACTTAAAGAGCGAGCACTGTTAGTCTGCATGAAATTTATGTCTATGAACCAGTTACTTGTTTTGGGGGAGAAATTCATAGCTGAGAAGCAACTCCTCCACTGCAAGTACTTTACTTAGTCACTGCTCCAGCTGCTGTGAAAACAACCCCTCTGCTCCAGCCAGACCAGCTCTTCTGTTTATTTACCACAATTTTCTGATTTCTTGGCTATTATGTGTTTAAATTGGACAGTATCACTGCATGAGGGACTTCAGTATTTAAGTTAATAATCCATTTGACTCCTTCACTAAAAGGTTTTCTGTTGCTCTGAGAATGTTTACAGTCTGATGCCATCCATTTTTGCACTTGCTGCAGTCACAGTCATGCCTCTGGCTCAGTCACTTCGTGTAGCATCACACTTTGCATTCTTTATGTCTTTTGATTACCCATAAGCCTACAAGTGTTTTTAGTGCTTTTCTCCTCCTCATAAACATCTCATTATTTCTCACCAGTATGGGCCCTGACGTCTGAAGTTGTCCTCATTGAAATTTCATTTTAATTCCCCTCTAATTTTCTTTTGAAGATGTAGGTCCTGTGCAGAACTAATGTTTTTAACACTGTTAATTATGCTGTGTGTCTTGGAAAAAAAAAAAATACACCTAACAACCTTCTTGATCATACTCTCTGGTTAGTTTTTGTATCTGACACTTAAATCCCTTGGTTGCCCTATTAGGATGGAAGTAGTCCAAATTAGGGGTGCACTGCCACTGTGATATGATCACTGAGTTAATTGCTGACAGACCCTTAGAGATTGCTTGGTTTTTTTGCTCTAATTATTTATGAGGACAATATTCCTGTCACCTTCAAGCTGTGCATATACAACACGCAACAAGGAAGCCTTTTAAAACTGGACAATAAAACAAATTTTACTTTCTCATTAATATTGAGCTAACCCTTGGATATAATTAAATTTTCTCACTCAGCCATGTACATTGTAGTTTATACTTGTGTAGAGAAACTGTGATTTTACATTATTTTTTCATTCAGTATAAATATAGACAAATACCAATTGTGGTTGAAACTTGTGTTACATCTGAATAAAACTCCTTAGCACATTTCTTTACAGAGCTTCAAAAGTCAGATTCTCTGCTTATTGTCCTGGTGTTATGAAACCAACTTTAGTTGACACTTCCCTCTGTGAGGGGTCACTAGTGATAACAAACAGATTTAATTCCTCAATTATTGGCATGGTGAACTTAATCAAAACACAGCACATCTCCTTTTTGGACATTTCTCTCCTCTGCAAATCATGATGCAGGGAGAAGGAGTAAAGGAAAAGCAAAAAGTCTTGTCAATTCCCTTAATCTTCATGATGTTAGATCAAGAAGACTCAGGAGAGTAAAAAATACCTTTGTTTCCTTTCTCATTCAGAGTGTTATGGTTTTACAAGTAATTCTTTACAGTTCAGTGCACAAGAACCTAAAATCCTTGGAGACCACTCTTGGCAGGGTGTTAGATTGATGCACCATTTTGGACTACCATTCCTTAGGACCTGCTCTGCAGATCACTGGGGGTTCACAGAGGATTCTTCTCCAAACTTAAGTTACATATTTGGCTTCATCTAATTGGTGAGTATCAACCTCAGAGCAATTCACTCGTGTTCCTGTTACAGGAAACAGAACTCTGACAGTCAGGGTGGTTAATGGAAACTGGAGTTTGATTCATCTCAATCAGAAGTGAACATCTAAAATAGGTCAGAAAAACTGTGCTCTGAAAATACATGTATTTCTCATTTGATCACAAAGGACAGCTGACTGACTGTCTCAGAAACAGACATATAGTGCTTTTTAAATTTGGGCAGGATGAATCACAAGGACTTGTAGATGGAAGAGTGAAATTGGCTATGATTCACCCTTCTCAAAAAAAAATGTAATCCATTTTAAATTGCTGCTGTGATTTCCAATAAAAATGATCCTTCTGTGTCATCACAGGGGAGACCATTCACTCCTAGTTTTTAGATATGCTTTATTACAAGCTTTATTGTTGTATAGCTGGAGGATTTCCCCCAAATTCATTTTTAACTCTATTTTGACCATGGTTTGAAGAAACCCAAGTTGTAACTGTTGGAAGCAACCGTCATCAAAGAAACATCCTTAATGACCTCAGAGAACCCTGTATTGTGTGTAATCTCCCCAGAAATCGACTTTCCATCCTCAGTGATGCTGTCCTTTAACAGCAGGTGTTGCAGCTGGAGTTGGTACAGGTTTTACTCTACTCAAATAGGAGATTTTCAATATCGTGCAGTTTGGAGCCTTGAATGCAGCAGTTCTTTTGGCTCTGCTTGTCCTCTAGCTGAGGAGCTTTTTTATAAAAGGACTTTTTCTCCTCTGAAAATGTCTGTCACAAAAAGCTAAATGATTTTGAGCGTACTGATTTCACCAAAACTGTGCTGAAACGATCCCTTAGCACAGGCTTGGATGAGATCAAATGAGATTGGTGTAGAAATAACTCAATAATTCTATTACTTTTCTGAAATACGGGTGATATAACTTCAGTTCTCATGGTGAGACCGAGTAAGTATGCAAACTTTCACACTCTATATAGCTTAGGTGTATGTCTGCTGCATACAGCTATCATCTGTTCTTGAAGTAGAACATAAATTATCCTTTCACAACAGCAGTTAACAGCTCTTTTTTTTTCCTCTGTTTTCTCCCTTACTGGCTGTGCAAGCAGTGAGATTCTGCACTTTTTCAACTGCTTGGGATAATGCAGCAAATATTAATAATATACTATATATATCAAAAAGAAAAAGCTGCCTTTACCACCCTTTCAAATGTCATTTAAGAAGGGAAAGGTTTTCAAAGCAAAGTACAGAAAGTTGACAGTGTTTGGGGAGCACTGGAGAGAATGACAAATAATTTACTAGTCTCAACTCCTGATAAATGGTGAATGCTTGTTCTGTTTGACCAAAATATAGCTTTGATATGAGTGGTTTTGGCATCTTACTGCCTTGTGAGAAAAATTACACAGCTTCAGGTTTCGACTCAAGCAGATGCTCTGTGCCTTATATAGCTTTGTGTTTTTGGAGCACCAGTCCTCATTCTGTCTTTAATCTGCTGCTGGTTTCAGTAGAAATGAGAAACAATCCCCAAATAAAATAAAATAAAAAAGAAGCAAAAGGAAGTAAAAACCATCTAGATACTGACTTTTAAATAATTCTTACTGTGACTTTTGGAATGACGTGGATAGAATGGCATTAGTAGAATGTGACATGGCAATAAACAGACGAACACAGTTCTGCAAAGTTGGGGACTGTGAGGTTTCCCTTCCTTCCCTCTGCATCACTCTCTACCAGTCACAGCTACCATGAGAGGAGGGAAGGATGAATCTCCGGGCTGGAATAACAGAGGAGAAGTCACTGGAAGCGAAAGCCAAGCAGCACAAATCTTGTTTTTCAGAGGGAGATTTCCTGTAGTGAGGGCCTTATATCCTCCCAGCTGTGAAGGAGTTCAGCTCACACCATCCCTCACTAGCCTGTAAACCACCACCACAGTTTCCAAGCAACTCTCGTGTTTCAATAGGATTATCCTCAGAAAGCAGTTGTGGGATAAGTGTGTGTAATTTTCACCATGATTTAGGAGGTCTTTAGGACCCAAAGGTGAGGAAGAAAAAGAGTCTCAAAGCGACACGAGTCCCCAAAATTGGATTTAGATAAAAGAAGTCCAAGCTATCCTTTGCCTTTTAAGGTTTTCAACATTGCTGATTTTGATTGTCAACATAAAGGCACATGAAAGAGAATCTATTTTCATGACATTATGAGCTGTTTTGTTCTGCAAGTCATTGCCAGTAAAGGCTGCTGAAAGACACCCAGCAAGTGCATGGGGCTGAGTGGGATAAACAGGAAGCTGCATCCATTTGTCTGGTGTTTCATATACCAGTTTAATTTTGAAAGCATTTATTTTCTCTTCATTCAAGTGGCCTCTTTTCAAGAGTATCCTTCCAAATCTTCCCCCTTTTATGGAGCCTCCCAATTAGCTTTAGCTCACAGCATCTTGAAAACAACACAAAAACACATTAAAGCAATTGCAGTTTAAAAGAAGAAGTGATTAAAATACTTTTAATTGAGGCTTTTCAAGAATTGCCACCACCACTATTATTTCCAGTATTTCTTGTTGGTTCTCTGTTTATCTAAACAGAATTTTAAATTGCCATCCTCTAACTTTACTACCTGCCAAACTGAGAATTTTTCTTCCAGAAGTGGTATAACTGTATTTACTGTTTATGCTGCAGGTAGGGAAGTGCTGCAGGATATTTTACTTTCCTGTGGAAATTCTCATCATGGAACAGTTTTCAAGGAAATCATTGGACTAGACTGTCAGTCAAAGATTATGCTGTAGATCTAGTAATTATTAACTTGTTAATCTTGTTATCACTAACAAGAAAAAAAAACTGTTTTCTTAAGCAAAATAATGTGCACTTGATTTAAATTCTTGAAGTCCTGCATGTGTATTTTTTCCTTTGTTTGTTTTTTTAGAACTTGATGTGTAACATATTCCAACTGGAGATTGCCCTGTGAACCATTAAATGCTTTCTTGAAGCTCAGGCTTAACTTCTTATTTGAATGTGGAAGCACTTGAATTTTACGTGCAAACACTGTTACAGTAGTAAGAAAAAAAGGGTTTATTTTATATTTTACCATGCAGATACATGCATAACTTTTTAGAATAGCTATGAACAATTTTTACTTATGCTTATTCACAAGTATATTGACTTATTTGACAAATGTATTGACTTATATCTAGAAACAAGCCTCAGCTATTTTGCTTTGCCTCCTTCCCTGTGTTCCATTGTGATAATAGCAAAGACTTGGAACACTTTGCATTTAAAAAATTAGAAAATGCTGCTTTTTTGGCCTCTGTCCTATAATGACACTGAAATATTAAGGCCTCACACTGCTGTGTCACCCATTCTCTCATTTGCAGCCACTGTTCAGATCAGTACAATGCCATTTCTTGCTACTTTTTTTTTACACACAACACTGCCTTTTCCTTGTGACTTTCATCCTCTGACTGCTTTGCCCTTCCTGGTTTTCCCTCCAATCTTTTGCTGATTTCCAGCTGTGGTTTTTAGTGCTTGGTGCTTATGTGGACATTTCCATATGCAAAGAAGGAACTGGACTGGCAGTTACTGAATTCAAGTGTGTCTGCTTACACCATCCAGGACATCTTAATTCAAATACAGGAGGAATTGTGTTTTTATAACTCCACCTAGAAAGCATGGAAAGCTTTTTCCAATGTAAACAAAAAAAAACTCAAACCAAACCAAACCAAACCAAACAAACAAAAACCTCGCCAAAAAGCCACCAACAAACTGAAAAAACCTCAAAACCCAAGCAACATAAAAAAATGACCAATAAAAAAAAATCAGATTGTGTCAGTGTCCACAAGAAGAAATAAATACATTTTCTTCTTTTATATGTGTATAAATGTATGAACATATTTTTTTTCTGCATATATATTTTTTATTTCCAAAAAAATTTCATGTATGTACATATACATGCCCTTAAGGCTACACTAATCTTTGACATATTCAGTACTTAGTAAACTTTAACCAGTTCTAATCATTGGCAAATGCAGATGGAAACACATTTCCTCAATGCTTTTCACCTCTGTTTTTTCACAATACATCCAGATGGAAGAAGTTTGTATTCAAAATTATTCCATATTTTCCTTTCAATATTCTTTTGCAGAACTTACATTTATGTAAAATTCAATGAACTGTTTCACAAAACCAGCTGAAAAGACTTCCACATTGTACAACTTTACTGCTTGGTGTCTGTTCAATAATTTAGAAGAAGCAGTTTGAACTATGTAATTTTCCAGACACTGTGACAGAGAATATGTCTTATTTAAAAAAAGTGATGTTTTTTCACCCCTGTAACTCAGAAATGCATATTGATGCTTTTAGATTGTAGACCAGAGACCTGTCTCTGTTAAGTTGAATAGAAAATAATATGGTTAGAAATAAAAAAGTTTTAAGTAGTCCCAANTTTAGGAGGGAGGGTATAGTGCTCAAAGCCTCATCCCTTAAGGTTTCACAAGAAAAAAAAAAACAAGATTGAAAACTGGAAAATTAGTGAAAGACTTAAATTTCTCAGGCAAAAATAACTAAGATGGAGAATTACTTCCATGAAAGAGTCCTACCTGTGGGATGAACCAAGAATCTAAATGGAGATATATATTTCTGCTGGTTTGTTTTGCCTGTTTGTTTTTTCAGTTCTCCATCTATCAGGGTCAGTTTTTCTTCCATGTTCCCCTCGTTCAGGGGAACACAAAATGGTCCCCAGAATCTCTCCATCCTGGCTCATCCATACAGACAAGAGTCGTATGGATAGGGCTGATGTCAAGTCTTTTAAAAATGGATGTGTTTTTCTAATAGAATCCATCCTGGCTGAATTCCAGCTGAATCTACAGAAGAAAATAATTTGTAGAAAATTGTTGTGCAGTCAGGCAGGAAATTACAGTTGGAGAGAATTGTTTTCCTGTCCTTATTTTAGACCAACTTCTCTTAAAATATTTAAGTTCCTTATTTCTGAACAATTGTGGAATCCAATTGATTTTATTGTCACACATAAAGAAAATAGTGTGGAGTTTCTCATCTGGCACCATTGGGAGAGGCAGGCAAACAGAATTAATATTTCTCACATGGAACGAAACACAGATGATTGTATTCCAAACTGGGCGATTATGATAATGATTCACCTGCAGTATTTGCATGAGATGGCTGTAATAGAAGCAACTGCTAAAACTCCAAGCTATCAGCTATCTGCGAGCGTTTAGAAATCAGAGTTTATTTTCTCTTCAGTCTCTGCAATTGCTTTTTCCCAAAATATAACCCTGAGGCTGCCTGCTACTCCGGCACTCATGCTTTATTGACTGAAGTTTCTTTGTTTCTTACCCAGTTCTGAACCCTCAGCCTGGCTCATATTGGCTCTCTGCATTGCCTTTATGATCTTGTTTGATAGCCATGCACTCACTTTGCCTTCAAAAACTCCTTTATATTCCCTGGCCAGAGTTGCTCAGTGGGAGGTTTGGTCCATACTGGACTGTTAAAATTGCTACTGATTCTGTAACCTCTCCCTAAAATGTACCTCCTGTGTGTCCTGTCCCTTGAAGGGCCACCTCCCCTCAGGAGAGAAGAAAGATTTGTTTCTCAGTTCAGGGAAAGAGAAAAGTGTAAGAAAATAAGAATAACATAAAGCTACATACTTTATTCCCTGAGCCTGCAGACTTTAGCTTTCTGTTTGTTCTGTCACTACTCACTCAAGCATGAATGCAGGAGTGCTGAATTTCATGAGCATATGTGAGGAAAAAGGACATCTTCACCTCTGCAGTGGTTTGCTGTGCTCAAGTCTTCCCTTTATCCACAAAGCCTCTGATTTGCGATGGCTGATGCCCAAAAGGTAGCCTTTGTGTTCACTCCTGACATCCACCTTTGCCACAAACATCCCTCATATCACTGCACTGCTCCTTGGCACCACATCCAGCCTCAGAAGGGACACCCCAGGTGTTTCCTATTCCAAGTTAGAGATGGCATCACTCAAATAAGAAATGCTGGGACAGCGTGTAACTACTCCCGAGCAGTTAAAATGAGAATTTCCCCTTCAACAGCCTTTGGGCAGTGACAGTCAGGGAGCTGTTTGGGAGACAGGGCTGTCAAAGGGTCCCAGATACCTCCTTTGCCAATGTCCATGTTTGTGTTCAGAGTGAGTTGAGCCATGAGGTAAAACCTGCCATCCATCCCCTTTGAGACATTTTAAGTCATCCCAAGGGGCTTTCAATAGCCCGTGAGATACAGAATGGATTTAACCTGGGCCTGCAGAAGGTGAGAAATAAGAAATAAAATTGCAAAGTGCTTAGCAGGATGATAGAGTTGTATGAATAAAGCTGGCATGTAGCTGGCACTTTAGAATTTGCCAGTCAGGAGCTTTTTCAGTTAAGTTTTTCCCTTCTTTCAATGTTGGAAAGACATCTTTGTGATGAAAAAAGCTACTTTTTACTGTTAAAGAGAGAGACATGAGTTTCTCCTCCAAACTGCAATTAAAAAAAGGTGACAGGGAATAACATCAAAAGGAAGATCCAGTCAGACCTTAGAATAAGACTCTCTAACATACAGAGTGAGAATCACAGGTGGAAATAACAGATCAGCAGGAAAGGATCCAATCCTCCTTAGTGTCCAGGACTAAAGATCAACATTCCCTCCAGGCTGTCTTGGAGCAATTCAGCTCTCATAAAACCCTTCCTCAAGATCCTTAAGGTCTAATCCTGGCTACTGTCACATCAATATGTGAGGTTTGGCATTTCTGTACCTGAGCTCATACGTGGATTTAGCACCTGGGCTCTTTATTCCTGATCCGCTTTGTGATTTTTTCTTATTTCTACTCTTCTGGTTTTGCCTCCTTTCAGTGGTGCAGAGTTAAGTTTTTTAAAGCTTAATTTGTGTTTGCTCAGGATATAGAAGAGCAGATCTCTGATCTAATCTTGTGCTTCTTAGAGTTTTTGCATTATTCCCTTTGCAGAAGAGGAGAGTCTGAACTCTTAAGAGCAAAAAAATTCCAAACCTCTTTTTAATACTTGAAGTGGTAGTTGTCATTATTTCCTCTCTTTTCTTTTCAAGACATTATCCAGCACAGCTTTGCAAACGAGATGGTGAAAGGACATTTGCTCTGGGTAGTCACAACTTCTACCAATACTGTTTTTATGAACAGAATAATAATTCAGGTGAGACTTTGGAGTGTTTTTTGGTTTTTTTTCCTTCACAGCCAAACTATAGACTTTTACTTTGTTTCTGATCTTGTGAATGGTAAATTATATCAAGGTAGACAACACAGGATGTGTCTATCAATTGGTCTTTTTCTCTCTTTTACTTATTTTAATAGCAAAACATTTGACAGCAATGCAATTGCAAATTAAATCCAGAAAACCACCCAAAGAAATAAACCTTTAACAAGAAAAAGAAAACAGCAATTTACCTTTTATTGGAAAATAAAACAAATGGAGACAAAATTACAGAGCTTCTTCCTTCTATGTTCTGAGAGCCTTGATTAAAAAGGGTGATAAAGTGGTGGCTAATAATGAGAAGGAAAGGAAGAGCTTATTAGATTTGTACTACTCACATAAATATGTATTATACATCCAATACATGGTTGTTGGCTGAATATAGAGCATAACACACAGGACTCTAATCCATTTTTCATAACTAAACCAGTTCTTGTTTTTAACCCCGAAACTCTAATCCTGGCCCAGCCAACCTCATATAGATTATTCCTTATTGCTTATATCAGGTCAAGAAAGAGAGGCCAGTGGAGCACAGGACCAGAAGGAATTTCTGCCACTTTTTGGATCCTCAGTAGACTTTCCCAAGGCAGGTGAGTGGCTTTGTCTTCACATTCCTCAGGAGACACTGGCCCAAGCTGGAGACAAGGAAGTGAGGCTGAACTGCATCAATGTCATCCTGCTGAGAAGAATTCTTTACCAGGAATTCAGCCACTGACCTGAAAAATGAAATGAGCACCCAGCCCATCTCTTCGGGGGATCTTTTTCTACTTAATTTCAGGTTTAGCCTAAAGAGAAAGAATTCCTTCTTTTAAACCTGGTTTCACAGAATCATAGAACATGCTCAGTTGGAAGGGACACACAAGGATAATCGAGTTCAGCTCTTGGCCCTCAGATGATGAGCAGTCCACTAAAAGAATTCAGATCTACTATTTAATCAGTAAAATTGCAGGCCAGCAACCCTTACACCATCTATATCACCCTTTGTACATTGGTAAATGTCCAGAAAGAAAAATGTTAAAATTCAAATCTGAATTATTTCATCAAATCGTACATGTATTTTGGCTGAGCTGGAATTCAAACAAGAAGTTTTTCATTTAAATTCATCCATTTTTCTCAAAAATTACTGTCTGAAATATTTGTACTCCAAGGTGAGCTATTGGACCTTGAAAAATCAATGGCAAAACTGTCACTGGCTTTTTGGGATTGGAGTTTTCACTACACCCAGCTGCCCCACTCTGTGCTAATTTACTGGTTGATCTATTCCATATATTTTTATTTATGATTTTGTTTAAAAACCTAGCATACACTAGAAGTCCCAGAGTTTTATACTTAACTGCTTTCTGCTTTTCAGGGCCAGTAACCTGTAGCATTCCTGACAACTCATCAGTCTTAAGACAGTTTTTATCCAGTCAAATCAAAATAGGAAAGAAATAGAAAGGAGTAGTTATAAGTAACATATTTCATATACTTCAGACTTAATTCTTGCAACACCTGCTGAAATAATTTGGGATTTATTTATTCGCTTCATTTTCCTGTTACCTTTTTTTTCCTCCTTTTCTTCAGGGTAGACTGTCTTTCTTCTCTCCAACAAAACAAACCAGCTCTCATGTTTGGTGTAGATATCTGCTTCTTTCAAAGAAATTGTCCTTTCTGTTTGTGTAATGAAAAAAGAAAGACTTGGCTTGTGGAACGTACATTCCTTGTTTTTTAGTGTGGACTCGTAGGGCCAAAACAAACTGGGATATACTGGAATATATACTATTATGTGTAGTAGATCCATCTTTGCATCTGCTGGCATGCTGTGAGGTGAAAGAGAAATATAGTTTTGGATTCTAAATTTTCATTTCAAACATTATATGTAAATACAGTCATCAATATGTATCAAATGGAAACAGGTCATCTCTAAGATTTACAGAAACCAGAGAGTCTGAACATATTGAGCTATCCCATAATAGAGAAATGCAGGTAAATTAATAACAGGTAGCAATTCAGAAAGTTAAAAATAAAAAGTCAACCGAAGTTTAAACCTCTTGAGAAGACTTTGAAAAAGCTAACAATAGAGCTCCTGTAAAACATAACAAAATAAAAATAGATGCTGTAGTTGCTGGATAAAAATAGTGTAGATTTAATGTTTCTTCAAACAGATGGCTCTAAAACTTGAGATGACAAATTATAATTTGTTCAGCCCAAAAAGAAATCTTTCCAAAAGCTCTGTGAATTGTGATAACAGTGTTAGAGATGACCTTGAGATGGGTTTAGATATCTTCAGACATTTATTTTTTGTGAATTAAAATCAAGTATTGATTTTAATCAAACAAAACAGGGAAAACAAAATTAAGTATTAGAACTTTGGATTACATAAGAACTTTACTAAAAATTAATTTCTTGTACTAGAAGTATTGGTAGGGGAAATAGAAGAAATCTTGTCTTTGATGGATTTTAATTCTTTCAGTGTAGTATTTTCAGTTGTAGCTCACCACATTCATCATTTCCCAAAAGCAACAGCCCACTCCACCAGAGAATTTAAGTTTATTTTCTGCTGGTGTGTCACTCTTGTTTCAAATATGGAGGTGGAGGAAGGAATGAAGTACACATCCATAAATACTTTTGTTTTCAGATGTTGCTGTACTTCAAAGTGCAAACCCATTTCTTGAACATAGACAAAGATATATAAACCTCCTCTGAAGATTTTCCAGAATGAATTTTCCCACCAAAATTATCTGTTCACAGGCTGGTAGATAGAAATAATGACCAGCAAAGCATTTAATACTCCCTACATCTGTGCTTTGCTAATGGCCTTGAAATGCAACAAGGATTCCCTAAGGAACTGTGCAAATTATGGCTGTGATTCCTTTTGTGCTGCTCCACCCATATTCTGCTGCAAATCCAGGTTGATTTAGTAGTTGTACGAGACTGAAATAATTCAGTCCTAAATGTAACCTGCCATCTGTAAGTTAATAAGTAAATAAAATACTTTCAGGTATCTGTTCTATTAAAAAAAAAAAAAAAAAAGAAAAAAAAAAAAAAAAACCATAAACAACAAAACAACAATTATTTGTAAAATTAACTTCTGCCATGTTTGGATTTTCTTATTTCTAAATTAAAAAAATTGCAATAATGATTATATATATATATGTACAGCTTAATGTTTCTATAGCAACTGTATTTTTGCAAAAACCTTTACAAGAATTAATTATTAGTAATAATATTGCTTATTCTTGTGCATAAGGAATAACCAATCTTATTGTGTCCAACAAGTTAACAAGCTGAATTATTGAGACTGTGCTAGGAAGAGGTCTGGGACATCTTTAACCATTCTGAATGGATGTTCTGTATCATTCCTGAATTTTACATTTTTTGGTGGTGATGGAATAAAAGGGTTTTAATTAACTTGGGAAATGATTTGTCTGTGCTGTAGCAGGCTCTGACAGTGTGTGCACAGCAGCACCTCTCTCCTCTTGCCCCCTCTGTGCTCAGCATTGGTTTCTCCATTCGAGTGAAAAGTAACAAAGGAATCAGCTGCTGTAATATATCTCACAGGCCTGAATTTAGTGCAAATTGAAGAGGCAAGGTAAGAAGTGAAAAGAGTAAGGTAAATCAGATGGAATAAATGGATCTGTGAGACCAGAGGAGGGACAGGTCTGGAAGAAACCATCATTCAGCACAAAGTCCCAAGAAAATTGTTCCTTATCAGCTTACCATTTGTCCTTCCTTGGCTGTGAAATTTGATTCTGCTTTCTGAGTCACATCCACTAAATAACTTGATGCCCTTTTCCTGTTTGTTCACACCACTAACTGAAATGGAAAAGGCATCATGGTAGGAAGTGAATTGCCAGTGGGACAGAATGTGGGCTATAGTACATTACAGATGTGCCTTGTCTTGTTCACTAAGCTGCAGCATTGCCCTGAGATTTAAATGTCTGAAATTAAAGCTCTGCCAGTGCATACTTTGCTTTTTCTATTTTAAGAACATGTGGAAAATGATTTTCATAAGCAACTGCTTGTTAGTGGCAGCCACCCAGCTGCCATAAGAAATGGGAGACAATATATTTTCAGAACATGAAAATGGCTGTGCTAATGAGTCAGGCACGAGTTTCATCTTTGGATCTGTATCGTGTCTCTGTTGTCAAAATCAGATGCCAAAGGAAAGGTACAATAGGGAAATATGGGATGTTGTCCTCACACTGCTAAATGTTTTAGTACACTGGAGAAAATTCTCTTTCATGGCCACAGGAGCAGCTTCAGCATACAGTTCCTCAAAATTCCCCCCTAGTATTTCAGTCAAATGTTTTGCTAGAAAATACCCTCATGATCCATTTAAATGTGCTCTCTGTCCAGGCAGCCACATAAAAGCAAGATTCCTTGCTTTTAAATACAAACTGTGAAGGAGAGTTCAGTGTGAGATATGCTTTCCAAAACGGCATTTTTTGTTCTAACTGATCTGAGATTAGTGCATTTATTTTCTGGATAAATGTATAGTAAAGTGCTGAGGAGAAATGGCACCCATTCAGATGGTTTATTAGCGGTGGGTGAACTTGTACAGCCCAATTTCAAATCCACTCCAGCTTTACAGTGTGGCTCATATTTTGTTTGATATAGACTGTAAAGAACGGGACAGAAGGGTTGTGAGCTGAATCATGCCCAGTCACTGAGTCTGCTCACCAGTGGGGACAAGGATACGACACAGGTCACTTCCCCTGAGCCTGCTGACTCCTGTGTCTGCCCTGTGCTTGATGGCCAGGTAAAAAGCAGCTGCTATGGCAGCCAAAGTTTGTCTGGTTATAAAACCAGGCACTGACATTCTGCTCACTTTGCTCTCAATCATATCCCTGGGATAAAGCAGTGAGTTCAGGGAAGAAAATGTGATATAGAGGAATCAGTGGGGGTTTAATCACTGACTTAAATAGAGACTGAGACTGAGACTTTTTTCTTGGCAGGGCTTGTGTCTGTGTAAAGCTTAAATGAAAATGTAAAGCCTGGCTCCTGTTAGTTATACCCAAGCCTAAGTCTGGCTAAGGAAAGCCTGGAATTGAGAGAGCCGAAGGAGTCTCTTTGTTTCCTTCCCCATGAACAGTGTTGAGTTCCCTAACAGAGGTCACAGTGCTTGGCATGGTCTGTGCATTGTTCTTGGAAGCCCTGGACATAACTTTTGTTTCTGCCTGTGTATAATTATACAAATCCATTTTACTGATTGCTTTGTTATTGAAGGATTTTAGGAGTTCTATCACAATTGAGGCAATTGGGAGTAGGACAGTTTTATGAAATTATATCCTAGGTTAGAAAAGTGACTGGTGAATATGAGTTATGAATTTAGCTTCCTTTTTTCATGCATTAAGTAAATAATCACACAGAAGTCACAGCCATGGTAGTACTTCAGTGGCAGTTTCTTTATGGTTCAGTAGTCAAAAGCGAATCTGTTGGTTTTGCAAAGGAAAAGGAACTGGCAAGTGGAAGGTACAGCATCCTCTGTGTTCCCTTGGGTTACTGGCAACACATCTGGTGATCCTAATTCTGGTCATTCTCAGCTTCTCTTCTTACTCTCAAATCTCCTGGGTGGAATTATAAACTCTTGATGTGGTACAGCTCATCAAGTCCTTACTCAGAGTTTGTTAATCACTTGGCCATTTACTGGCTGAGCTCCACTCATTGTCAGTGTCACTCATCAAATTCCCAGAGAGGAGAAACAACGAGTGAAATTCAGCCAAACATGGAGAAAGGCACTACATGGAAGAAGATATTAAAGGTGCAAAGAAAAATATAGGCAGCTGGCATCACTACAGAAAAAAATCTATCTGTTTAGGCAGGGACAAAAAAATGTTAAGCTTCTCATGGGTAGAGAGCACTATTTTACACATCTTCACTCACAGCTTCTGCGTAGGCAAATAAGGAATAATTTCATATAACAAGTTTCCACTGGCACTCCCTAGGTCTGGGTTCTCTCTTCCCCTTCTTCTGCCCCCCAAGTTAGTCTATGTCTCCTTCCATCACAGGAGCCAAACCAAATTTCTTCTGAAAAAAAATCCGAAAAAGATATGGAGAGTTTTGAAATGAGGAGTTTCTGTGTTAACTTGATGTTTCCAATCCTCTCTTTCATACAGCCATAACCAATAGCCCATTCCATTTTGCATGGCTTTTATTTATGTGCAGTTCTGCCATTATTGGCTATGCCAGGCTGCAGATTAAAAACAAACAAAATGAACCAATAGCATAGAATGGGAGAGCCTGATCTAGGAAAGAAAAATAAAACTCTCAGAAGCAGCACAGAGGCAAATTTTTTGTATTAAGAGCGTGTCACAGGAATGGAAAATCCATCATGGAAGAACACAGATGTGAATACAGCTTAACTATTCCAGAACCAGAGAGCCCTTGTTCTTAGGGGGGAATTCAACTTTCTGGATGTTAACTGGCAATACCAGTGAGATGGGAAAAACTGGTCCAGTAGATTCCCAAAAACACACCAAAAAAACTACTTGAGACAGAACTTTGATTACTGTGACCATGGTGAAACTACAGCCTTGTGAATCCACCCTCAAGGAGAAGGAAGTACCCAAGGTTTGTAAATGCTCGTGATTGAAAGGAATGACAAAAGTCACAGGGTCTGCAAAACTCACCAAGTTTTATTAGTAAATTACAAAATTGGCATAATTAGGGACTATATGTTAGTTCCTAAGCTAACCTATCTACACCAGCATGGGGGTGTAGGAGAAAGTGATAGGAGGAAAAGGAAGGAAGAGGAAGAAGTTGAGATGAGTAAAAGAGAGAGGAGGTGAGAAAGAAAGAAAAAATGAGAGAGAGAAAAAGAGGTCAACAGTTCTGGTTCCAGCGTCAGTCCTGATGATGGGGCTGCCCCTCCTGGTTCCAGCATGGATCCAGCTGATGGTGGTCTCATTCCTGGTTCAGGCATTGATCCAGATGATGGGATGTCCAGCGTCCTGGGAGCACTGCCCAGGCTTGAGTGGAGTCCTTAGCAGGGAGGGGTTTCCCTGCCCTGAATACAGGTTTTGTGCTGTCTGAGCAAAATTGTTGTCATGCACAGTCTGTTCTTTCTGACCTTTCTAGAAATGGGTCGGAGGAGTCAGGGCTCTCGGGTGGTCTTGATTCTGCCCTACACTCCATGCTCTCTTCTTGGCTTTATTGCTGCTCTTTTGCTGTCCTGTGTTGTGCTTCTTTCCAGGGACTAGGAGAAGGATGTTTGTCCCTGAAAAGTGCTGTCCTCCCTCCTCATGGACTCCTTCCCCAGTCACAATTCATCTTTGTCATCTCCAGCTGTTCCCAGCGGTGCTGGGTTACTCCCAGAAGCTCTTGTCTGTGATTACCAGGAGTGTTTGGCTGACTCCACTCTGCCAAGCTCTTGGGAGCTGTTTTCTTCCCCTTGTTGCTCCTCCTTGGCCAAGGCCCCACAGTGGGTTAGGAAGTTTGCTTCCAGCCAGTCCAACACCCTCTGATCACTGGGAATTTCCTCCAATTTTGGGAGAACTGGGCTGGCTTCCCTGAGCAGGGGCAGTGTGTGCTCTGCATGGGCTGGGTACCTCGTGTTCAGCTCCTGTGGGAGCTCCCTCTGGGACAGGGTGCTCAGACTCTCAGCAGGCTTTGCAGGCAGGGACACAGAGGTGCCAGGGAGGTTTTGCCTCCCTGTTTGCACACAGGACTCAGCTGGGTCCTTCTCTGGCACTTACCTGTGGCACCACGTCCCTGGAAGCCTGCCCAGGGGAGCTGACAGCGGCTGCCATGTGCCCTCTCCTGCTGTGGGCTAGGCCTCTGCAGGCTGGTGGAGGCCATGTGGGAGACTTGATGGGCCTACCTATAAAGAGAGGCTAGACAAAATTAAGAGAGTAAAAGTGGTTATATTTATTGAAAGGCCTTCAGGTACATTAGGGCAGTCAAAGCCCCCAGGGGCTACACCCAAAATGGACAACGGGGTCATGGGATTTCATACTTTTGGAAGTTATGTCCGTTTGCATATCGGGGATTTATCTTCCAGTTACAGTTTCAGGTAATGAAGTCACTTACCTCAAGTTTGCTCCCCCCTAACCCACTTCTGTTTACATTTCTTGGGGCCTGAGACAGTAAGGTGTCCTTGAATTTCAAGCCTAGAGAGGAATTATTATGTCTGACTAAAATGGGAGAACAGTAGCTAACAGTCTATGCAGAGTTTAGAATTATACACTAAAGAATTACAGAACATGAAAAATATAAATACTAAAATCCTAAGGCATCAACAGGAATCCAGCTCCTGTATCCTGTGTATGTCTCATTGGATGCTCTGCGGCACAGGGCAGCCCTCAGGCTCTGAGAGCTTGTGGCTGTGCCCTGCTCAAGGTGGTTGCCCCAAGAGTCAGGGTTTGCCTTCTCCTCCATTGCTATTTCTGTCATTCTCTGCAGCAGAGCTCTCCAGGGAGCTGCTTCCTCACGAGGGAGCAGAGTGGCAGTGCTGGGAGGAGATCCCGAGGGGTCAGGGATCCCTGCAGCATCACAATGCCCCCTCCATGCTGATGGGGCCCTGAATCACCAAGGGCCCTTGGAAGGCACCTTTATCACAAAAGGCCACACCCAGCACACCTGGAACAGTGAAGCTACTAGGATTTGGCTGGAAATGGCTGCACCCAAGCCATCTGGACTTCCAGACTTGCAGTTCCTGCTGTGCCCAGGCTCCCTCGAGGCTCTCAACACAGTCCCACACAAATTCCTCATGTCCAGATCGGAGAACCTTGCCTGTGAAGTCTGAGTGATTCGGTGCAGGAGCAGTTGTCTGGATGGACACAGCCAGGGGGCTGAGGTCAGTGCTCTGTGTGCAGGTGGAGGTGAAGGATGAGGGGTGACCCCTCAGGTCTCTGCCATGGGACCAGAGCTCTTTAATGTCGTTATCAATGTCACAGGGAGTGGGATCCAGCACACCCCCAGCATCTTCACAGCTGACTGCAAGCTGAGCTGGACAGGTGACACAAGCAAAGGAGGGGACCATCCATAGGGATCTGGCCAAGCTTGAGCAGTGGGACTGCAAGAACCCAGTGAGGTTCAACAAATTCAAGGTCCTGTACTGGTGACAGGGATATTTAAGGATCATGGAGGTTAGAAGAGACCTTCCAGGTCTTCTAGATCTTCAAGACTGTCAAGGAGACAAACGGATCAGTGAAAGAAGAGGACCGGATTTATTTAAGAGAGTTGTTGTGATCTGTAACATCAGGAGTCCTAACATCACTCTCCATCAAATGAAGCCTTCAAACTTCATATTGAATATTTTCTTTATGTTCAATGTCTCATGAGCATTGCATTTTCCGTTCTCTCTCTATTCCCAACACACATTTGGCAAGGTTAGAAGCTCACTGAATCCTGAGCATGTAAAGGATGCAAAGCATTTGAAACCTCTCTTCTAGTCTTATAAATCTCCGATAATTTCAATATAATCCTTTTATTTTTTTTTAAAGGAATCACTTAAAAACGACTCCTGTGTGTACTATCAGGTCATTAATCAGTCAACTAATTCTTTCTTGATTTTTTTGCATTGATGTTTTATTTGCCAGAGAGTAATGTATCATAAAAAAGAAAAGTGAAAGAAGAGGGTTTTTCAGAAGATGTGCAAAGCCAAATCAATTCTTGTTAAAGCTTTCCTGCATGACTCAATAATTCTTATTTCAAGTTGTTTTGTTTGTGTGTTCTACCTCACTTCACTGGCTTCTGGATATCACTGCCTGCAGTCTTTATGTGTAGTAATATTTCCCAAAATTTACAGAATAAGCAAGAATACTGGATTGGTAGGGTCTAATCCACAGACTACAGGTTATTTTTTTTTTCTGAGGACTCATCAAATACATGATTTCTTTTCATGTACCTTAAAAAGATCCTTATTTTTAAACAGAACACTTAGGGGTTTTCTTCCAAAATAATGTAAGTTCCTTAAGCTCAAGTTTCTGCTGGCGATAGCAATTCCATCCTTTCTTACTGAAAACACTTTTTGTGCTATTTCACTGTGCCCAGCCAAGTGTAAGGATATGTTCACATGCAGACATTCAGAAATGGGATGCCAGCATCTTTGACTCAAAGGAAGATTTTGCTGATTTTTTTTACATCATTTATCAGTGGATCAGATCCTCTGCTGATTAACTTGATGTTGTTTCATGGAAGCCATCGGAGATAATCTGACTGTTCGCATGGCACATTCATTCATCATCCAAGTCTGACAAACAGCATTCATCTACATCACTGGGATTTTAACACAGCCTGCTCCAGAGCTAAAAGCAGCAGCTTGGTCTAGAAAGTTAAGGTTAAACAGAAACTCTTCAGCTGCAGGTATAAATGGACAAAATATGGACAAAAGCTTGCTGCAAGCTGTCTTAGAGGGTCCCTGAGCCACAGAAGAACTACAGAAGATGTCCCTGCTCCTTGGAGGCAGGAGAGGCTACACACAATACCTTACAGATCCAAAATGGCACGAGGTGCTCACATGTGAATCAAGCCCTTGGCTTGGTGCACTGCAGTTAGAAAGAGGTCTGGGATATGCTCAACACTTCCTACCCCAGACACGGCTGCTGGCCAGCCAAGTTCCTCTGGCCACACAGGAGTTTGGCTGTTTTTTATCAGCTGAGAAAAGGATCAAACACTGATTTTTGAAGGTGTGCAGTGCAGAACAGGACCTGCTCCATCAATACTGAGGTTGGTACTGGCTCCTGGCAGCTGGTCAGTGTGGTTCCAGTGGCAGGGAAGGTACCCAGGTGGATATACAGAATCAAACCTGTCTTCTCTCTTGTCCCTAGCCCAGATAAATATTACACCTTTGGTGCAGAAATAACTTCACCAAGAGGTCTGCAAAAATGATGCCATAAAGGCTTCCAGGTATTTCAGTGGCTAGAAAACATGATGATCGAGTGAAGTCTAAATTCTCTCAACTAGAGGATCTCCACATCTAAGGTGAATACTTCAACTACAAAGTCAATGAATTGAAAACACACTTATTTTAGGCAGTTCATTTTTTTCAACTCTTATCTGCACTGTATCACTCAGAGGCAGATCTACAGTCAGTCAGGCAATTGTAGGGATAAAGCTTCCCTGTCTGTGGAGGAAAATTTGCCTTTGCAGTTTAGACTAATCACACATATGACAGGAAAATTTAAAAGCAGTGAAAAAAGATGTATTTGAGCACTGTTTCATATATTAGGGTCTTAAGTATTAAAAATTAGGCCATAACTATGAGTTAAGAATAATACAAGTATACATCTATGCAGAGACACTTGTAATGCACACACATATCACAGGAACACATTGAAATAGCATTTTTTCAAATCAAGAATTCAATTCAGTTCCAGTTATCTACTTTTTGATCTCCGTGGAGCCATTTGGAGGAATCCAGCAAGTTCTTGACAACATTCATGGCTGGTGAGATTCAATATCTATGTTTTCTGTCTCTGGCACTAGCCAATAGCAAACCCTGGGGGTTCGAGCATGAGAAAAATGTGGTATTTCCTGGAATGCTCACTTGTTCTGCTATGTTTTAGACTTTAGCCTGTTGTGCTGCCACAACTGATGTTATTATACTGAAAATGGCCCACTGTTGTGGTCAGGAGAATAGTTACCATGTAGAAACACATGGTTAATCCTTAATGGTTCAAGTCAAACTCTGCACAGCTAAGGGAAAATATCAAAATACATAATTTCAGTCTCAATCTAATCTGGCACATCAGTTCTTCAATGACTATTCCCTCACTTAGATGATCCTTAGTGTGCAGATGGGAATGTTGCACTCTAAGGAGATATCTCTCCTAGAAATAATATGAAGTGGAAGATTGTTTTACTTGGACAATGATCCAAGCAGGGATTCATTGGACCAGATGGCTAAAGCTGTGCTAGACACTCCAGGGTCTGTAATTATGGGGCTGGCCAAAGTTGCCAGTGCTGTCCATAGATTTGTTTAATTTTTTCTAATGCATATGTCCACAATAGGTTATGCAAATCACACTTCTAAGCATCTGTCATTCCCCATCAGCTCTTGGGAGAGTAACAGAGAGGTAATTACACAGATAATAGCAATGTTGCTGCCACAGACAGAACCCCCAATGTCCAAAACGTGGACCCTGCTGGACTCTTTCAAATTAAGAAAAAGTCCAGGGCAATGGAAATTAAATTTGTGACTCCTCCAGATATAATCTGTGTTACACTTACCCCTTCTTAACATCACAGAACAATGCTTTTCAGCATTTCAGTTATGTTGTGCCAGGTATTATGTCTTATAAAGTTGGGCTTTTTAGTGTACTTCTCTAAACTTGGATTAGTTTAGGCTGTCTTGAGATGAGGGGGTTTTATGGTCAGTCTCCAAATAAGGTTATTTCTTTCCCATTTAGACTTTGAGACTACTGTTAAAAATATAACATTTTAACATACCTTCTGGCATCATTGATAAAGATTTAGTTTTATGCATAGAGTGGGTATTGAGCTATACTTCTATAAAAATTGTAATAATATTTTCTAACATACAGAAATAATAGAAATATGAAAATAAGATTGAAGTAGGAACAGTCAAGGAGAACAAATACCTTTCAATGTGTATATTCAGACAAAAAGAAATGAGTTCAACTAACTGGCCTCCTTTAGGGCCAGTCAAAGATTCTTCAGTCAGAAAGGATCTCCTGGTGAAATTTCAGTAACTACTAAATAAAGTTATAATGGCAAAGATGAAACCAGTTAACATCTTTGATGTAAAAGAGGTCATTACTATAAAAAAAGAACCAAAAAACCAAAAGGAAACCCACATCTGTAATATATGCTTTCTGGTATTTTTCCATCCTCTAGGATTTTCAATCAATATTTTGCTATGTCACTGATGTGCCATAAAATGTCATAATTTTATTGATCTAATGTCAGCTCGATGGCATAAGAAAGATTTGAAATGACAACTTGAGTAGAGGGATTGTTAAATTTAAACTGATATGTTTGCCTTCCTGTCAAAACAGTGCACGATCCTTCAGCTCATCAGCCACCTGCCTGAGCCAAGCTGACTTCAAACGGCAGTGCTTCGATCAATATTTTTGGAAACAAGCTCTATTGTTCCTTTGAGGCTCTTGGTTCTGTTTTCTCCCTGTCACACTCTCTTCAAATCTAAATATCATGTTGTGAAGATACTTATCTCACCTCAGCATGGCCTTTGAGAATATAAAGTGCATGTTGATGTTCCTAATCTGTAGTTTAGCTCACCAGCAGATAAACTGAACAGGCAAAGCTGCTAAGGAGATTCCATCTGCTTAGAGATTGAGTTATTTTTTTTTTACAGTGTATCACTTGTGAGAAATTAATCACATTTATATGATATTTGCTTGTGATTGTCTAGAAGTGTTCTACATAGCACAGGTCTCTGATCTCTTTGAGTTTCTCTATTCTGCCCCCACCAAAATGTATTTTCTCAGATTTGTTGGTTGGATTCCTCTCTATACTCTGTCTACATTGTGGGAAATCATCTTCAGTGGGCTTTCTAGTCAATGGTGGGAAAAAGGTATAAACTCTTGTGTCAGCCAGTAACAAACTAAGCTAAGAAAGCACAGTTCATTTCCCATGTTTCTTTTGTCTTCAAATGTCATCACAGAAAGAATGAAAAATAAGTCTTCATTTTGACATTTTTAACTGAAGTGTTTTCATTACTATTTCAAAATGGTTTTATCTGAAAATGTATTGAAACTAATTTTTAAAAGACATCCAAATAAGAGAAAATATTTGACTTCATCGGTGAAAAAAGTGTTCAAACTTACTTTATATTTGCTAAGAAAACAAAGGAAAAAATCATCATTTTAACTTGTGTTTTATTTCTTCAAGGCAACTAGTAAAAAAGGAAAAAACTATACTCAATTTTCATATGCCTGAGCATTATGAGAAACTCTGCCTTCTCCTCTTTAGCTCAACACAATCTTCTTTGAGACCATCAACCTCATTCGATTATTTCTTTCACCAAGGCATCTTTACAGTCTTTATGAGCCAGGACACCTTGTTAATAAACTACAAAAAATATCTTTCCTAGAGAATAACCACCACATTTCAGACTTGAGTCCCTCGTACTCTTTGGAGCGCAGGAAAGAGCCACAAGACTTATAAGAAGTTGAACTTGTTCAACTTCTTCTTCAATTCCTTCTTTCTGTGAAGCTCCCCCTGGCAGATTTTCTTGTGTCCAGCAATGTGGTGAGATTCACGTTTTCCCTCTAAATCGATGTAATCCAGAAGAATTGAGGTAGAATAAATTTTTTTTTCTTAGGAAACAGATGAAAAATCTCATTCTGTTAAGTGAGGGAATGGAAAGGGCATTAAATATTTGTGTCTTTGGGAATTATCCAGAATGAGAATAGAATCATAAAATAATAGAATGATTTGGGCTGGAAGGGAGTGTAAAGATCAACTCATTCCAACCCCCTGCCATGGGCAACTTCCCATATCCCAGATTGCTCCAAGCCCCATCCAGCCAAGCCTTGAACACTTCTTGGCATGGGTCAGAAGCATCTTCTGAAGTTATCTTTTTTAATTCCTTAATTTTCAAATGAGACAGGAACAAAAATGCTCTTGGGCAGTATTGATTAAGTAAGTGTTTTGTTAACATCCTTAGATGAGTGGGGAAAAAACTGCCTATGTCCAGGCAGGAATAATTTTGAATAGATGCGAAGCCAGTGAAGAAACCAGTTCAAAGAAAAGTCTTTGCAGAACAAGGTTACCCTGTGCCAGCACCCTGGCACTCTCACTGTGGGCATGTGAGAGAGATGGGGAAGCAAAAAGCAGCCTTGCATACCCCACAGGGGCAGAGTTAATATTGTTATTCATCAGGGAGCATCTGGCACAGAGAATTGTTTTTCCATCAGAGAGGCTGCTGCTATTTCCACCTGTGTGTGCTCCACACTGTCCCTGTGCTGTGGGTGATCCAAAGCAGCTTCCACTCCTGGGTGAGGAAGCAGGGAGCAGCTGGGATGATAATGGACATGTTACGTGACAATCTGGCATTGGGGGCTTGTGCTGGGACTGTGGCAGGAATTTGGATAAGTTTTGGAAGAGAAGTAACTCTTCTCTGTGCTTGCAACTACCCTTTCACTTCCGAAGCTGTAAATTAATGTTTCCAAGTGTTATTTTTGGAGAAATACTTGACAGTGTGCCAGAATTATGACTAACATCCAGCAGCACCTCATCTCTCCTACATTAAATTGGAAAAGTTTTTGTCTTAGTGAGGTGTGTTGTGTTTCTGTTTGAAAGAGATCTTGCTGTTATTTATAATACTGAAAGCCTAGAACAAAAATAGACCAAATAAATGACTTATACTAAACCAAATAAATCACTTATATAAAAGTCTTTTGATGTATTATATAAGGCATTTTCCTCAATTTCTAATTCTAAAACTAGAGCCACATGTACTTGTACTCTTTTATTTTGTTTCTTGTTTTCCCCAGTCACTCCCTGTTTTCATGAGATATTTTCTAAAGGCTTGTGATGACAGGCACTTATAGCAAGAGCATTGCTCATCCAAGAAAACAAAGCTTAGTTGAATTCTCCTACAAAGTCCCTCTGCATGTGGCCTTAGTTCTAGCAGCAACAAAATGAAAGTGGAAAGCAGATAGCAACAATTAGAAACGTGGTGAAAAATCTTGAGAGAGTGCTCTGAGTTCAGTCTTTAACTACGAACTAAAAATATCAGCAGAATAAATATAAATGCATGTATTTGGGGAAAAAAAAAACCAAAAGCAAACCATCTCAGGGTCAAAATAAGAGGGGGGTCAGGGATGGTGTTTGACAGGATAGGAAAACAGTGAGAATGAATTAACTGTGTGAGGGGGTTATTTCACCCAGGAGATGGGACAAAATAAATTTGAGGAGCAGGAAATGCTGTATTTTGTATAACTGGCAGAGCTGAAGAGGATTCTTCCTAACCCAGCAATGTGAAGCCCTTTTTGAATTAGGAGCTCTGAGAAGCAGGTCCCAGACCTGGAAGGACCTGGTCTGGGATACAGAGTGTACAGAGCCTCTGGAACAGGGATACAGAGGGACTGTGACTTTGTGGTCAAGGCTGAGAGAGCAGACTGCTGGGGACAAGTGAAGAATGGTGGGTGCTGTGCCAGAGGAGGGGACAGAAGCCACGGGAAGGAGAGTGGCTGGAGGAAGATTTCAGGAGGAGGTTCAGGCTGTGGTCTCAATCAATTCCCTTGCTGCCTGGTCCACAGCCCAAACCCTGCCAGTCAGATGCTTTGCTGTCTGTGCTCCTGCTGTAAACTTGTTCTGAACAGTAAATCCTTGCCTGAGACACTCTTCCCAATAAACATATTGCAGCAGAGTATTAATTCACACAAAATTATGTGACGTGTAACAACTCAGCCTTAAAATAAGTCCCACTGCCATTTTAACAGGAAAATGGAAAAGGGTTCCATCCAGTCATACCAAAGTTCCTCTGAGTCCGCTGTCCTGTCCCTGGCACTAGACAGTACTGGATGTTTAGGAGGGTAAGACCCCTTCATTTCGTGACACAGCTGCATGCAGACCTTCATTCAGTTGCCCCCACACAGAAGTACTTTGGTTTTTGAGATTCCTGCTTGGCCCTTGACTGCTGCTACAGAAAGCACAGGCACATGGGAGCTGTCCAGACATCAAACAGTGCAAATACCTGTGTATGGGAATGGAATTGAGACACTGAGCTCTTCTAACTCAGCTGACAGGACCTTCCCTGATAGCACTGAGGAGCTGAGGCAGCTGGTTCAGATGGAGACTCCAGAGAGCATCAGAAATGGGTCAGATCAGATGAAGGCTGTGTACATGTGAACACTTTATTCACTGCTGTTTAGCACTACCCAGGGCTTTCTGTCTCAAGCAGGAGCTGCAATGCCAGTGAACCTCACGAGTCGTCATCAACCCAGACACAACTGAGTTAGCTTGACTTAATGAGTTGTGACTCATCAGCTGGACTGTGGTAATTGAGTGCTTATACATAGGATGCACAAATAAAATGCGTGAGCCTAAGGCTTAGGGACAGGGATTTAAGCGCCCATACAGGATTTTGCATTTGGGAAAAGACAAAAATGCAGAAAGGTGAGACACTGCAGCTCACCTGATGAGGACCCATTGGTTATTAAGCCACAGTTGCCCAAAATCCTACTGGATTATGGCTGTGGCTCACACTTTCAGGGGAGTCCCTTCCCTTATTTTTTTTAAAACAAATGAATCTTCAAAAATTTATTTAAAGCAGGGGTGTGGCCCTTTGTATCTTTCTGATACAGAGAATGTCTATCCCTGTGTGTGTTGTACTCTCAGGAATAAAGAAATGATTTACATGTTTGCAGGATTAAGGATTTGGAGCACAGTTTTGAAAGAATACAGGTTGAACTGCTTGGATGCTTCATGTAAACATGAGAGTTATATTTTAAAAAGGCCCTTCAAAGCTGTTAAGCAAGAATACTTCCCTCCTGTTCTTTCCATGTGAATGCGATCAGTTTGGGTAAAACAAACATGCAGATTAAAGGCTAAGGAATCCTTACACAGATGAGCTTGGTGCCTCTGTATTTGAAGCCCATAGCAAGGCAAATATGGAGAGTTCTACTTTTTGCCTGTGTTTTTCTTGGTGCCTGCTTGCCCACCCCCTCTGTCACCCCTTCCACCTTAACTGTTGGTGAATAACCAAGTCCTGCAATGCAGAATTACCTGTTTCAGGCAGCAGGGACATGTAGCTGTTATTTAGATTTCCCAGAAATGGACTGCAGTCAGAGATTCTCTGAACATTCAAAGTGAAAAAACAGGATGCTCAGAGCACATCCTGCCTTTCACTGGTCACTTTTTACCCTTCTTACCATCACCCTCATGTTGTAACTGAGCTCAAACTGATAGGAAGAACTTCAGGGATCTCTGATGTCCATCATTCCTAGGGGTCTCATCATCATGGCCACTGTGGTGGTCTGCCACTATTTCTAAGGAGCTTGGAAAAATGTGCTGTGAGAGCCAGCCAGAGGATGGAAGGGACACCTTTGGAGCTGTTGAGGGCTAAGGAGATGGGTTCTTGAAAAGAGATTGGAGAATAACACATAAGAATTACAGCCTGAGCTTATGAAATGGCATAATCAGAACTGTCACTGAAAGGCTTCCCAGGCTAAAACCACAACCTGCTGCTGCCATCCCATCCCATCCCATCCCATCCCATCCCATCCCATCCCATCCCATCCCATCCCATCCCGTCCCATGTGCCTCCAGGCTAAATCAGACATCCATCCATGCCACTGGGCTGCAGCCAGGCTCTGCTGCTTCTGCAGAGCTGTCTTGAAATTGTTTGTGAAACCAGCCTCCTGTTAATGCCACAGTCCCTTCCACAGCTCTTGGGGATGTAGTTCTCAGTCACTGCCTGGCTCAGAAATGTCCCCTTTCTCTGTGGGACCAGCTCCCACTCAAAATTTGTGACAGCCAAGAGTTTTTGCAGCAGCAGGAGGTTTCTTTGTGTGGCTACATGCTGCTTTGCTATGGGCCAAAGCTGGGCATGGGCTGGAGTCTGAGGGAGCCAACAAAACTGCCAGAGGAGCAGCCTCTCCTTTTAGTGTTCCTGGCAGAGGGGTTCAGAGCACAGTGAATTGGTTACAGGACCTGGAAACAGAAACAAGAGAATTCCTTCCAAAGGTGTCTTTTTCAGCTGTACAGTCCTTATTATTAGAGAAAAACAGGAGTGGTTCCAGAGCTCTCACAACTCAAGGTGATCTGTCTTTCAGAAGTTTCCAGTTTTGAGTGTTTTCAGATATATGAGAGTTCAAAGGACATATTATGCTGAAAATTATTGCCATTAATGTGAAGAATACATGGAAATTTACCTGCTCTGCAGGTGATATGACAGGTTCATACTATGAGATTTGCTGGACATGCCTTGGTAGATGGTTCTGGCCCTACCTGATGCCAGTCCTAGATACTTGTGAGGAAAACATAACAAGAGCTGTGGAAACAAGCTGACCATGACAAGGAGCATGGGGAAATGTTCCTTCACCTTCTTGTTAGGCAGAAGTTTGCTTTTGAGCTGGAATGTGAGAGATTATTTCTTTATAAAGTGCTTTAGTCTCCTTATTATAAACACTGACATTCATCTTTTCGCAAATAAACATTCACTTTCCTTATCATAGCTCAGGGGATTCTACAGTGTTCAGGTTTTAAAAGCATTCAGTATTTTAAAAAAGGCAGGAAGAAAACAGGAGGTCAAAAGACAACAGCAAAAGAAATATTTCAGGGACATTGTAGCTCATGGGCTACTGCTTGTAGTCTTTAAAAGCATACAGATATTTTCTATACTGCAATGTATACCACATAACTTTAGTTTAATAAACAGTTGTACCAAAAATAGTTTTAAGTTTTGGTTTATTTACAAAGTATCATCATGCAGAAATCTATTGGCCAGCATAGAAAAAGGTATTACAGGAGAAATATGGTGCTCTACTCAGAAAATGGCAATGCATATTTATTTCGATTGTGTGCTGGGAGTCGTATTCATTTTGGAAAATTACTTCTAGATTTTGACATCTTCAGAGTGTGTGTACATAGATTATTTTTAGTTTTGATCCAACATTTCTAAATCAATGACCACTGAGCATTTTAAAAAAAATATGTTAATGGAACTATTTATGTGTATATCTTAGTATGTCTACATAATTTACTTATTAAAAAAAACTATTGGAAAATGCAGGTTTTGAACAGTACTAATGGAGTTAAGTTTTAGAAACAAGAGGTTTCTCTGCAGTTCCATGAAGTCAAAGGCAAGAGAGTAACGTTCTGAGTGGTATTATAAAATAAATAAATAATCAGATTACTCTTGATTCTTTATGTAACAAATAAATAAATAGTCAGGTTGCTCTATGGTTACAAAGGAATGAGACAATTAAAAACCCATCAATATGGAAGCAAAGACTGAACATAGAGCCAAGACTTGTTTCCTGGGCTGGATATTCAACAGACCAATGCAATATGGAATGGAATAATTCAAATACAGTATTTCCCTCTTAAACATTTACTGACAGCACTTAACATCCTCTCATCTCTTTCTATAAGAAATGCAGGCAACAAAATCAGCTATTAAATACATCAACTATTGAGTGCAGTCCGCCTCTGCCAGACTGACACAAGGTTAGATGAGTTACTTGCATATTCTGTCAGTATGAAGCGCTGAAATAAAAAACATATAGAGATCAATAAGAGAAAGTGATCATTGAAAATGCCAATTGAAAGAAATTATTGAAATATTCAATCTGATGAAGCTGTGAAGAAGTACTTGGAAAACATGAATCTTCTCCCTTACAGTAGCTGAAATGTGAAAAGGAAGTAAACATAAGAGGAAAGCCTGGACACACCGTGGGGTCCTGTGTGAGGGATTGTTGTAGAGCAGAAAAATCAGCAGCACTCCTTTAAGGAATCATTATTTGCTCCAGTGCAGGTATCTGTGCCCAGCCTGGGCTCTAGGGTGTGTAGCTGTGTGTGGAGGCACACTCAGGAGCTTGGCTCCTGTGCTCAGCAGTGCAAGGTTCATGAGGGCATGGGAGGCGAAAGCAGCTTGATTTTGTAGCCCAGTGATGCAGTGACCCATACGGGGGTTTAGTCATTGTTCCTGATGTTGTTCACGTTTTATTCATGGACTATTTAATTCAGTCTTGGTAAAAGAGTTTGGGACTGCCATCCCCAGAAAGGGAGCACTAGCTGTGAGTTTCCAGAGTTACTCTGGTTTTGTCTGGAAACTGTTTATCTTTTCACCTTTAATTTTGATTTTTTTTTAGTAGCACTGTAGTACAGGGGGGCATAAAAGTATCTTTGGTCCAGCCTGGTGCCTGTGCAGGAAATTTGTGTGTTCTCCTTGCAAGTAGTGCTTTTAATTGATTACAGCCTCAGGGAAATCCTCAGCTCTGTCCAGGGATTTCTAACCACTGGGTTGGAGCAGAGTTGTGGTGGCACCGTCCCTCCTGTGCCAGAGGGAGATCCCTGCTCTTCCAAAGGGAGGTACAGCTCCCCGAGCCTAGGAAGGGGATTTGGACTGGAAATGCTCAATCCAGTGCCACATGTGCACCAATTTTACCTTTTAAGCAGTAAGCATCACAGACTCTGTTAGCACCTTCCTTTTTGAAAGGAAAAGTCTCTTGCCATATTGTTACAAAAATAACTCTGCATTTATTTATTCATCTGGGAATGCAGAACTACTGTGAGAACACCAGCCTGTGATGGAACAGTTCAGCTTGTTTGACCTCTGTCCTCCAGCCCTGAAAGGCACTCAGGCTGCAAAATATTGGATCAGAGGAAAACTCACCTGACATATATCTACCTGGTTCTGCTGATTTTCAGTGCCATGGATTCATCTGGATCACATACAAGATATGAGCAGGACCCCTGATGCTGTTAAATGACACATGCCACTAATTTCTGTAAAGGATCAAGGACTTTTGTTTGTTTTTTTTTATGTGAAAAGTCAAACTCCAGATTCTGTTTTTTAAAAAAAAAAAAGGGTGAAGAAAAAAAAATCTTTAAAAAGAAATTAGACAAACAGAAAATCAGTTTTTATGATATAATGGGAATGTAAGTCATTACTCCTTAATGGTTGATAGGTAGAAAATAACAACTTAAGATATAATCTTGGGAAGAAGGAACTCAGAGTTTTTAAAGCTGGGTTAATAAGGGAGCCTCTAAAGGCACCATATTCACTGTGTCAGCTCTGCAGGCCTCACAAATGGATTGGCTGTCCCAGGCTGACAATCCAATACTTCACATTTCTTCTAAATTTACTTTCCAAGCCAATTGGAAAAGACAGGGACAGTATTTTTAAAGTTTAGTGACTGCAGGTTTGGGGAAATGGATCTTATTGATTATATATATCTATATAGTTTTCCATATTAGAATGGTGTTATAAATGTGCAAGTTCTTCTCCCTGATAGTGGGAATAAATGAAAGTGGAATGAAATGCACATTCGTTACAAAGACTATTTGTTAAAGCTGCACAGAGCAGGATTTACATGCTGAAAATAAGGATTCTTTTGAACTTATTCCCTTTGCTGACAAAGTGAGTTAAAGATCAAATCCTCTGCTGGCACATACTGGCGTCACTGCAGCAGCCCAGTGCTTTTTGCCACACTGATTTGTACATTTTGTATTTGTGCTTTCTCCTGAAATGCTCTGATTTGGTTACCTTTCTGCCTGAAAGGAGAAGTGCTTTTATTTAAGCAGCATCTGAGAATCAAGATTATGTTCGCCCAGTCCTTAGTTAAGCAAAAGTGTGGTTTGTCAGGTATCTGTCTGTCCTGTGACATCATACTTGTCACTTAACAACAACTTCTGTTGCTAAATAGGAGCTCATTGGTAAGAATATGGAAGAAGGGGAACTCAGAGAAGATATGAGGTAAAAGGCATCCTCTATGTCCTGAAAAAACAGAGTTGCTTGCTTAACAGGTCTTTGTATCAGTTTGTTTCTCTGCAGCATTTGCAGTGAAAATAAGACCAAAGGAAAATCCTATTTCAAATCTTGAATGTCTGTTAGGATTCCTTGGATGAGTTTTCTTTTAATAACGAATAAACTGCGAGTTTGATATTAGGATCTCACTGACCATGGCCCCAAATATTTCCTTCCCTCTATGCTGATTCAAAGTCAAAATTTGGTTAAAATAATGTTCTATAAAATGAGCTGTGTTGCCAGATAGGAATCAACAACATGCACACTTACCTTCTACTTTGTGTAAAACCTATTAAGCTCAAAATAAATACTTGTGCATTGAAGCTAAACATATTTTAAGACATTTCATAGAGATAAGTAGATGGAAAGAATCTTCACTGGTGAATAACCATTCCTGCTCTTCCACGAAAATATGTTTGTGTGAAGTCCTGATCTGATCTTAATTCATATTTTCCTGTAGCCATTACAAGTTTCGCATTCTTATCAGATGAATAATTTGTTTCATGAAAGTAAAATTTGGATACTTGTTAACAAAGACCTTTCATGAGGATAAAATAAATGGTTAAAGTGAGTGCACACATCTGCACATGTATGTATCCCTCTAATAAATTATACTTTTTCATTCATAAACCAGAAGGACTTCAATCTGACGAAAGACATAACAAAGAAAGACCTTCCATGCAGCTACTGACATGTGATTTTTCCTTCTTATATTAGGAGATTTTTCCTTTTAATTGTTCAGGATTTGGAAAAACAACTTAGTTTTTAATGTTGATTTTTAACTCAAGCTGGATTTTCATCTTAATAAAGACTGTTTTGTGGTCTGAAATCAACACTGAGTTAACTGGGTTAATGTGGGAGGAAAAAGGAACCTGTCAGCTCCCCAGGTCATTATGGATGCTGACTGCAGTGTGGGCTTCAGGTTACAGGATTCAAATGCCAAAGCTTTTCCTTCTCCACAGAACACTTAACTGTGAGGGTTTATTTTCCCCATGTGCTCGACATGCACTATAAAGGTCTGGATGAACCAGTTATCCTTCTTGGAGCTGTGTTTCTTGTGGGTTTTTTGCAGTATTTTGCCTCTTTCCTCTTGCTTCTATGTATTTTTCCTCTATATGAAGAAAGGATGTTTCCTTCCATGGAAAACAGAGTCCAGGCATCCAGAAAAATACATCTTTAACCGTCGAATACATTAAAATATAACTCAAATCAAGGATAAATTTTCCTCTCAAATACTCTTTCTCATGCTATGCTAGGATGGATATCAGGGCATATTCCCACAACAGGACTTTTGTCCCTAGTTCTTTTTCCAGCCCTTGGGACTCTCTTTGTCTAGGATTCCCTTCTTCTTTCATCTTTCTCTCGGCAGCCTCCAATCTCCCATATCTTCCCTCAGGTTTTTTCTTCTTCATAGATTTTTTTTTTTTACAAAAATTCACCCCAAACCCCACTTGGTGCAGTACTTAATTTTAGCTACAGATTATCATTAAAACCAGAATTAGAATTAGAATTTCTTCAGGGCAGTATTTCTGCCTGTACACAGTATTTCATGGTGCCTTCCTGCATTACCAGTTATTATGACTAACAATTTGAATTATTATTAACAGCATTGCTAATATCAGCTATTTTACTCCATTTCTATATCAACACACGGCTTTTTGCTTCATTCAGTGTTAAAACAATCCATGTCCTCTTGTAGGATTTTCTATTTTCCATTCTCATTCATCATGATTTAGCACCAGTTATTTTACAGATATATATTCTCAAGTAAACTATTTATCCAGCAGGACTTGGCACCCCCATTTAATTTTCATTTCAGAGCAGTGTCACTGTCAGCCATACTCTGGGTCAGCTCTGATACACTGAAAATGACAACTACAACAAGCAAAGCTGTCATGATCCAACAGAAACACTATTAATGATTCAATTTTAAAAAAAAAGGAAGAATTTAATGGGCAGAAGGGATGTGGTAAATAGGGAGACTGTAAACTTTAAGAAAAGAGAAAGTTTGTACCCACTAAGGAACTAAACTAATTAAAACACCAAAAATGCCTGAAAAGGAACAAATCAGCTTGGACAGCTTCGCTAACAGTACAGTCTTATTTCATATAAACTGTAGATGTTAAGAAACAAATCGGTATTTTGAAGTATGGCAGAACAGAATTAGAATTGAAAAATAGGAGAATAACATCAATATTATGCAATTACTGTGTGTCTGTGGTGGGGAAAGCAGAGTCTGGAGAGAGCTGGGGGAGCCAAACCACACAAATGTAAGAAGCTTTCAGACATAATTTAATTCCTCTGGAAAGCTGAAAATTGAAAGATTCATATTCTGGAGAAAATGGTGCACACAGAAAAAGAGAAAAGTAATGTTTCTCTATAACTGTGAGCAGAAAACAGGAGAGAATGTAAAAAATTTAAGGATCTATCACTGAACAGGATTCCCTCCAAACTTCAGGATGCAGTATCTTTCCAAATAATTTCTGTCTTGTCCCAAGAGGAAATTAAGGGTTTCCCTTTCCCCTGCATCCACAGGGGGCCTGTTAAGCAGTCAGCTGGTTACCATTTTACACAGTTTTAAAGCACAACAAACATAATTCAACCAACCACCACAGACCACGATGCGAGCACTCGATGGTCACGCAGTGTTTTTCTACCCCAATTCAGCTGTGTCTCTTTCCCAGTCCCTTTCTACCCAGCTGAAGTAACAGCCCTGAGCCATGATTTTACAAAGGCAGAAATATGCCCATTTTATAAGGTTTTATCTCTATTACAGCAGGCCTGTTTGTTTCCATTCCTTCATGACCATGGACAGAGTAAGTTTTCCTCTAAAAGAGAGTTAATTCAAAGTTTACTGATCAATGCTATGAGGGTTGCTGTTCATAATCTGTAAGAAAGAGATTGAGAAAAATGTTATCTACTAGTGATTTCTTCCTTGCTATGGCTGTATCAGAGTATGTTGTCCGGAATTACATAAACTGTTCTTTTTGTTTTGTTTGGACAGAGGTTTCTTAGACAAACTTTAGAAGTTATGTTAAACCCCAGCCATGATTGTAATATGAGATTTAAAACCAAATCAACTTCTCTTGGGAAGCAGAACTCTTCAAGTACTGGCATCAGTAGCAAAATAATTATTTCTTTTTTGTTGAAAAAGAGAAATCTGAAGGGAAAAGATGTCACAGCAATTAAGATGTCTATGTGTGTAGAGATAGATGATAGATGGATAGATAGATAGATAGATAGATAGATAGATAGATAGATAGATAGATAGATAAAAGTTTTATCTAAGAATACATTAAGAAAACAGCTTGGCTTTGGATGTTCAAATTCCATGAAGATAGTTTCCATCAAGAAGTTTTGTTTCACCTATCCAAGACATCCACCTGGCAAAGAACAAGCAATGGTTTGGCACATTTCATTAGCATATATGTGATGAAATACCTTAGACAAGATTATGGCTTAGACATGAGGAAATACAGTAATAAAATACAGTAATAAAATATCCTGAGTCAGATTAAAATGGAAAAGTCTGGGTTTAGAATCCAGGAAAGGGAAAGACACAGATGTAGTGTTAAATGCTGGGGGGTTTTGCATGCGGTTGCCTAGGGATGCACCAAAAAATCCAACAGAGTTATTTAAGAGCTAGTGCTTCACAGCAAAATAAAGATAACTAAATAAATTTATGAGGCCAGCCTCGCACAGCTGCTGTTTGAAAGAAGTGCAGTGGGGTAGGAGTTGTTCCCTCAAATACAAGCTTTTACAAAGAAATAGTACAGGTGGATCCTTGCATGAAACTGAAGATGAGGGGAAAGGAATACAAGACAAAGTCTTGACAGGATTATGTAAAGGCGTATATAAGGCTGACCAGAAGAGTAAAAAGAGCTACCCCAAAAGGACTGCAGCAAGCAAACAAGAAATCCTGTTCTGAAGGAGATAGGAGGGAGAACCTGAAGAAATCCGTGTTCATATCATGTTATGGCAGCAACAGAAACATTCTGATTTTATTCATTTTTTTAAGCCCTTTAGGGATGTCTGTTTTTATCTCTCTTAGAAGATACTCTCCCCGGGCTTTGCAATGTATCTTTATGTTTTCTGATTCTTCTTTATGAATTAACTGTGTGTTAGCCTACCTTTTAATTTTCCACCAACAATGCTTGTGTATTTAAAAAATATGTTTCCAATCCATAATAGTTAGGACAGACTCAAAATTATAAAGCATAAGTGAACTAGGGCTAAATGCAAAAGAACTTGCAAAAATTACTTCTTCTTGTTTAGGTGTGGAGTTTATGAAAATCAGAAGAAGTCCTTTTATTGCCACATCGGGATGTCTAACTCTGGCACATGTCTCCCACATTCTGTGGGTAAGTGTCTAAGGTTAGGTCAATGCTGACTTTCATTTCCTTCATCAGCAAATCAGATATTATGTCATCCTTAATTCTAATTTGAATTGCTTTAAAATGGAAAGAAGGAGCACGTCAATAAAATCAGTGAGAGCTTAAGAGAGAGCAGAGGGTGTTTCCTGTTGTCTACCCTTGTATCTGCTTTCACATATTTTCTGTCAGACAAATCGCTTCTTCACGTTTCTATCTTTAGTTAATTTATCTCATGAGTTTGATCCACTAGCCAACTACCTCAATATCAAGTCTAGAAGTATGAATGCAGTTCTATCAAGGCATTTTAGAAAAAATATGTTAAATAATATCTTTTTAAATAGACTCATACAAACCCCTTCCTGCTGAAGCTATAAAATGCCCCAGTAAATATCAATACTGGTGTTGACACAGTGTGCTCAGCAGCTAAAAATCAAGCCTCTGGAAATACCTTTATTGGAAACACTCCAAAGGGAAACATTTACCAGGGAAATGCTTTTTCTTAATGGGACAAAACCCTCAGAAAGGATTGGTGCATTCCTCTACTGATGAAATAGATTCTTCATTTGGTGACACAATAAAATTCGAGGCTGACTGATAAAGTTAATGCAATAAACATGAATACAGGGAGGAAAGAGAAGAGATGGGGGGGTGAAGTAAGAATAGATAAAATTCAATTTCATGAATACCAATATATTCGAATATCCATATATATCTACCAAATAGAAATAAAAAAGGGAATGAGTTTTACATTTTGTTGAGTCTACTGGAAAAGACTTAACTGCATTAAGCATTAAAATAAGAAAGAAAGGAGGGGATTTTTAATGGTGCCAAGTCTGGGACAGCTACAGGACATGTAATACCATCTGCTAGAAACATCATTATAGTAAGGGTTTTGTGTCTAAGGGGCTAAACAGTGAAACAGCCCTCAGACATCCTTCAGTGGGGGAAAATGGACAGGGAATGCCCTAAGCCTCCACTTAATGTGAATGCTGTAACTACAAACGTCCCCTTAGAATCACAGAGTAAATCAGGTTGGAAAAGACCTCTGAGGTCATCTAGTCCAACTTATGACCCAAAAACAACATGGCACTGAGTGCCATCTCCAGTCTTTCCTTAAACCCCTCCAGGGATGGTGACTCCACCACCTCCCTGGGCAGGCTGTCCCAATATCTAATCTCGTTTTCTGTGAAGAAATCCCTTCTGATGTCCAACCTAAATGTTTCCTGCTGCAGCTTAAGGCTCTGTCCTGTCGTCCTATCATTGATTGCCAGGGAGCAGAGCTCAGCTCCCACCCCCAGATTTTGTATCTGCAGGGGACCTTTCAGCTGTAAATCACAGGTTGTGCTCAGGTCACATCCTCTGCCCCTGAGCTGTGATGTCTCCACATACTGTGAGTGTTGTTATCTCCAGGCTGATACATTCACAGTCACCTACATGTGTCTTTCTGTGTGAGCTACCTCTTTATCACTAAAAACAGTCAGCACAAATAGAAACTTCTACTAATCCCATCTCTGTGGGACCACAGAAACCCCCTGGCATTTGTCTGGAAGCTCTATTGTACACCTGGCCAGAACAATTCAGAGCAATTCGGATTCACCAGAGTAAGACCTTGTGTGGGCCTGCTTTGTCCCCTCAGGACAGTCAGGGTCTGCCAATGGCCCCTTCAGGTGTCAGGTAAGCTTCAGGCTTTGAGCTCAGAGCTGGACATCGCATCTCCACATCCCACAGCATCATTAATATATTGTCTTGTCTCTTGCACAAAGTCTTTCCTTTTTCTAGGAAACTTGGCCTTAGTAATAAAGATAACAGGCAAGGTCCCTGCTGATATTTATTCAATATTGCAGAAACACACACTAAATTTTATCCTCCATAAGCCCAGGCTCAACTTAATCAAAGTTTAGCACGATCTCAAGGCTCCCTTCTGATTCTGTCAGTCAGTGAAATCTTTTTTATCTGATGTTTTCAGCTCTTTGCTCTGTTCCTCAATTGGGTTGGGCTGGGTTAGGGTTGGGGCAAATGCCTGTGAGGGTTTCTAAGCCAAAGCACAAGATCTAATCCTCTCAGGCCAGGCAGGATTCTGGGGTTCTGCCTCTGGGGATAGGTCAGAGAAGCTCAGGGCTCTCTGTGGTGGCGCTGGGAGTTTGTCTGCTTTGCCAAGGGAAAAATCTCCCTTGGAAGCTCCTGTGGGTGTGTTGCTGCTCAGTGTTGTGAAGCCCAGAGCGCACTGAGCAGGGGGAGGGGATGGAGTCTGGGGCTTGTCAACCTCGTGATGTGGCTCTGGTGGCTGTGACATCACAGAGAACAGGTCACAGTGGGAGCCATCACCAGGCAGCTCCTGTCCTGCTGCCCCAGTCTCATGCTCCCTCTCACGCAGAGCTGCTGGCCCCCTTTTCCTCCCCCTCTCCCAGGCCATGACTGTGACAATCGCATTCCTTGTGGCCGTGCTGGCCATCCTGCCCAGGACGACACACGACCCACAGGCTGATATGCCCTCAGCACAGCGCATGCAGCAGCGCCAGGACCTCCTGCACCAGGAGATGGCACGGCTGTGGCAGGAGGTTGAGCAGGCCACATCCCTGGAAGTAGCCTTTCTCCATTCTGTGATTAAGAACTGGCCCTTTTGGGCCGCTGCAGCAGCCATACTTGTGGAGGTCTGCTGGCTGGCCTGGCAAAAGAAGCTTGCCTCCAGCAGCGAGGAGGAGGATGACAACAACAGGGAACAAGACCTCAACCGAGCCCGCAGTGGTACCAGACTTTTGGCTGAATCCACCCAATCACCAGTGCAGGAGCTGCCTGAGCCATGCAGGAACCTGAAGCAGCTGGTGCGTGACCTCCTGTACATCAGCCGAGAGTTTTCCCGGAGGACTTTCATGCCGGAGATTTACCCGGACAGTGGGATGAATGGCAGCCATGAATCATGGAGCATCTTTGAGAACAGAATCTTCTACCAGCTGCTCGTGTTCCTGCGGCCACCCCCTGGTCACTCTTTCGTCCTGGAGCGGGACACTGTGGGGCAGCATCCAGAGAGGAGCTCTGACATCCGTGTGGTGCTGGAGTGCACGTGCTCCATGAGGCGCCTCTTGGGATATTCCTTGTGTTTTGTCCATCGCCGGGGCGACGAGCTCCTGCAGGATCACAGCTCGCTGCTCCTAGAAACCCTCTGCACAGGCTCCTACTTAAACATAGAGCAAATCTCCACCTGGGTGCAGAACTTGCTGTTTTCAGCCTGGCTGCGTTTGCCTCAGTGGCCGCGCCGGCGTCTGACGCTGCTGCCCTGCTCCCGCTCCTGCAAGTTCCTGGTGAGCAGCCCCTTCAAGGCACAGAGTTGCACTGAGATGTTCTTTGCAGTGCAGGAAGGCAGCACAGGCAGCTTCATAGTCCTTGAGTAGGCAGCAGCTTCCCCATGGAGCAGATCACTTCAAGAGCCATCACACAGCTCGTACAGGACAAGTTCCTTTCCCACTGTTTGCTTGGGAGAGGTCCTGCTGACCACCCTGATCTTCTGTGGCAGGGTGCCTCACTTGGGGAAGTGAGGGAAAGGCTGTGGATCTGGTCTGCCTGCACTTTGATAAAGGAGTAAAATGTAAGATTTTTTTTCCTTTCAACAAAGGCAAGGATTTCAGCATTTTTGTGGAACATTTAAAATGCAGTGACTTCTGCTGCATGAAACCAGTTTATGACTGTCAAAATAAACCAATAATTAACAAACAGCTAAATGCTGGTTGAGATTTTCCTTCAGTTCAGTTAAAAAACTGAATTCTGCTTCTTAATGTAATTATATTGACAGTTTCTGTTTCATTGACTTCAAACGTCACGAGAACTTTCAGGTGATATTTCCCATGCATAGGGAATAAGGGAATACCCCAAACACGGCATATAATCTGTGAATAGTTGTTTCACACATTAATCTGGACTTGAAGAGTGAGCAGAATAATCCATCCCTGAGGGACTGGAAGCTGAGGGATCGTTGCATTTCTTGCCCTGTGCTGATGGGCAAAGGGATTTTTGCTACAGCCATCATAATACAGCTGGGGCTGCATCATAATGCAGTTGAGTTGGGTCTCAAATGCCACAGCTGAAGTCTTGTCTATGCAGCATCTATTTCTTTCTCTAAGTGAATTAATGCATAATTTCATTCATTCTAGAGAACAGTGAAGCTCAGCCCTTGCAGAGTGAGTTAGGAGGTTATACCTGGTGGTAGCACAGGCACATCTGCATATTCATGGCGAGTACAGAGTGGAACATTCGTGTAATGTCCTTGCATTACATGAGGAGCAGGCTGCCTGTCTGAAGGGATATAAATGCCTGGAGAAATTCTGCAATAAAAGTCACAGTGCAGGTTTTGGAATACTGGGCAGGATATCTCCTGAAACAAATCACAGCAGACAGATTTTCAATACCTACTGCTCTGGTCAGGCCCAAAATAGCATCGTTGTGAAGTTTAAGTGCTTCATTTGTCAAGCACAGTATTCCTATAGTGGTTAGTGCAGTGTAGTTCAGGTTGTGAAATCAGTGCCAATGTGAGCCAAAACATTGGGGTAACAGGAAATTACCATACAGGAGAACTGCTTGTGACTGAACACTGCCCAATAAAAATTCTTCAGCCACCCTGCAAAGAGCCCTTTAGCAGAGACTGTGGCTTCATCTCAGCAAAGCGATTGCAAGCTGAGAATCACACACCCTAACTGGCATGAAACTGGATTGGAGAGGGTTAGATTAGATATCAGGAAAGTTCTTCATCTAGATGGTGGATGGGCACTGGAACAGGCACCCCAGGGAGGTGGTCACAGCACCAGCCTAAGAGAGTTCAAGAAGCATTTGGACAAAGTCACATGGTGGCATTCTTGGGGTTGTCCTGTGCAGTGCCAGGAGTTATTATATGATTCCATGGTTCTAAACTACTAACAACCATTGACTAGGAAGGTATAATCAGTTAATTTCTATATATGGCTGGAGTTAGGTGATCTTTAAGGTCCCTTCCAACCTAAAGCATTCTATCCTTCTAAGGAACCTCTTTTTCAGGTCTGTGTTTCCCCCAATTTACTTAAACCAGATCTTGAGTTTAGATAATTCAAGCATATGATTCTTTTTCCAGACATGGTGGCATGCTTTGTTCATTAGAGATCTGCATCAGTGTCTCTCTATGAATATCCCAGAACGTCATCCATATTGATGTTAGAATAAATGTATATATAAAAATAAAAAGGTGAGGAAAAAGAAAAAAAATGAAAAGGTTGTCAGTCCAAGAAAAAAATGTTCAGGGATATTCATGAATATTTGTTAAAAAAAAAAACAAACAAAGCCTTACTGAGGAGAAGAGAATCACAGACTCACAGAATGGCCTGGGTTGGAAGTGGTCTTAAAGATCATCTCGTTCCTTCCACTAGTTCCCATTGCTCCAAGCCCCATCCAACCTGTCCTTGAACACCTCCAGGGATGGGGCAGCCACAGCTTCTCTGGGCAAATGAAAAAAGGACAATAATACATGATTGATCCAGTGACCATGGTCAGAGAGAACAGGTAACAGGCTCCACTTTAAATGTGTCGCAGGTCAGAATGAAGAGTTCTCTTATTTACTCACCAGCATGAACAACTCAACCCTTGTTGTTATGAGGTCCAAATTCCCATTTTACAGCCCTCAGTGGAGCAACAGCAATTTCTGCTGTGAGAGAAAATGCACATCCACACAAAGAGGAGTGATTCCAGGCTGTCCTGTGGATCCAGCCGTGAGCAGGTGCTCCACTTCTGTGCTTCAGGGCTTTCAGCTACCAGGACAGCAAAATTGCCCAGAGGGTTTCCTGTCATCTTCATTAGGTGTGAAGAAGTAGGTCTGACAGAACCTCCCAGGCTGTGAATTCTGCCTGCAAGTCACTAATTGACCTGTGACAAACAAAACATCTGTAAACACCTGTAAAAAAAGAAGAATAAAAGGAAAATGTGATTCAGATGTGGTGCAAAGGAGTAGATGACCTTCCGAGCCCTATTCTGTTCTCTTATAAATGAAAAAGAAAGTGAACCACACTTGGGGGAGCATGTAATGAAGGGTTTGCTTTATACCTTTCTTAGTTATAAGCAGGGGAATTTTTCTTATGTGAAGTGGCTATCATAGTCTATAGGGTGTTATTTAAATAAGAAAAGAAACCCAAAAAAATAATCAATTTGTGGTTTTTAATTATAGAGCAGAGGAATCAGGCATTGTTTTGGAAAGCACTGAGTACAAAGACCAATGTGAAACATACTGGGACTCCTTCATAAAATTAGTGAGGAAAAAAAAGACTTTTTTTCAGTAATCCAAGGATTTCTCCAAACCCAGTGACACAAAATGCACATCACATTTTTTTGTAGTGATGCCTCTGACTGTTGTATGGTTTGCTGTGTAAAGCTCTTTTATGTAGAAGGGAAGATGTTAGTGAGGTTTGAAATACTGATGCATGAATTCCTTCATTCATGTTCTTTTATCAGTCACCTACATAGCATTTAGTAGAAAAATATTGGTTTTTATACCTGGAGAAAAAAAAAGATTAATATCACTCACTTCGTAATGAGACTTGAAGAAAATGTTTACATATAATTTCTTCTTAGGAAACAAAAGCAGCTGCCTAATGCCAGTGGACAGATTGTCACATAACAAGGAGAGCCCTTTCTGTCCACAACACCTCATAGCTGTGAGTCTCATAATGGTAGTTCAGAACTGACCTACACAGAGTATTAAAAATTGATTTCAGTCGAGAAAAGACTATAAAGGTGCACATAAATCATGCTCTTGAAATTGATATAAACATGTCATTAGTTATCTGCTCTCTAAATCTGTACAGGTAGCACCCCTGGGATAGAAGGGGAGGCTGGTGCCATCTGAAAATCGACACTCTGGCTGAGAGTATTTAAATCATGATTAACTATATTCGTGTGAATGTTATCTGGGGACATTAAATCTCTTAGTCAGACTTCCTGTGGCTTGCATGCCAGTTGTTTTCTGAAGCACAGAATTAGGGGTGTGGGTGGCATTCACTGGGAAGTCCATTTACATCAGGCAATTACTTTTTGAACAAAATCACACCTCTCTTTTCACTGAGACCATGTGGGTGACTATAATTGCTCTTTTTCTATTGTCACAGCTGAATTATGTTCAAATTGTCCTCTGAGGAATGCAAGGAATTATATATTTTAAAATTTTAGATTTTATTAGATAAACTGAGTCCCATAGAAAAGTGAGTGATAAAAATTCTATCAGCTATTGAGCCACAAAGCCAAGGAATTTCATCTTCTTCATTCATTGGCCCTGTTAATCATATAGACCTTAATTAAACAGACCTTTGGAGATGAGTTGGAACATAGTAAACAGCCAAAGATAAGGATAAATCTACCACAGGGAAAGAATCAGGTACTAGATGCTCTTTAGGACACTTCCCAGGCAATAAAAAACTGTGGAGAAAAATTTTCTTGACAAAAGGAATATAAGATATAGATTAACTGCCCAGAAATATGTATTCCGGGTCAAGAAAATCAAAGATTTTAAGCCAGAAGTCGTCCGCTCTTAATTCTATCTTAGTCCTTGGGACTAATGTTTCTCACTAATTAAGCCCATCTGGAATCCTGGAGCCAGATGATAAGAAGTTTTAAGCACAGGGATTCTGGCCAGGTAAATCTGGGCATTGGAAGGAGCACTGACTGTCCATTCCATGGGCCAGCAATCTGGGAATTGGCCTGACCTGTTCTTCGTGTTTTTCTCTTTTTGTTTTCCCCCCATCTACAACAGCCAAACCTCAAAAAAAGGAATGAACTACAATTGTCCTAAAGTTTTTATAGTGATGAGAAAAAGCTACAAGGTGATGGGGAATAGCTTAGGAAGAAGTGTTTTGGCATGGGTTTTTTTAGAAAATTAAGATATAACAAAACTGCATAAGCCCTGGTAAGGCAGGTGCCAGTGTTAGCATTCATAGAAGGTTTCATGGGATGAGGAACAATGCAAACCACTTTAATTACAGTTGGTGCATTCTGGTGGAATATTAGTTTTACATCATGAAATCCACCATGGCTTTAAAAGCTGTGAGGTTACTAAAATATTGCTTTTCTGTTCAATTCCGATTGCCAAGTATGATGTGAATTTCCCCTCCTAATGCAATTTCATGCACCTTTATGGCAGCATCTCTGTGAAAATTGACCTATAATTTGTGTGAAATATTATTGTAATATCCATGCTGGAAATGGAGCATAAAATTATACTAATATGTACACACAGGCCACATTTGGTTATTTTCAGGGCCTTGTTTCAAGATCATTGTTTTATCTACTAGGTTAATTTCAATAGGAATCTTTTTGAATCATTTAGTAAATATGCGGAATCTTAATTTGGACGTGAAATAATTCAGATCACTATGACTCCATTGCTTTTCTTAAATCAAAGGAAGTGTCTTAAGAACCAAACCCAGGTTATCAACTCTAGAGACACGATTTAAAGGTACGACTAAATTCCTCACTTTTAGCTGTGACATCTGCAAACATCAGAGTTTAAATGTGTTACATTCTGCCCCTCTGAGGGTCTCTTTCCTTTCAGTTAGGAAACTGGAACACTTTGTTTAGTATTGACCAGTGGTATTCTAGGGCATACCCTGTGGGCTTTTATTTGTGTTTTTTTTAACTAAAATAGAAAGTTAAAATCATAAAATCCTAGAATGGTTTGGGTTGGAAGAGAACTCAATGACCATGCAGTTCCAAGCCCCTGCCATGGGCAGGGACACCTTCCACCGTCCTAGGCTGCTCAGAACCCTGTTCAACCTGGCCTGGAACATTTCCAGGGATGGGACTTCACAACCTCTCTGGGCAAAGAAATCTTAAACATCTCAGTAATCAATGAGCAGAGACAGTTGTTATTGTAGGAATACTCATCTTGTCATCTGAGCAAACTGTGAATGAGCAACTTTTATTTCTAATGTTTAGCCTGCTAAAGTTGAGTGAGATGAAGCCAACCAGGAGTGCCCAGATCCACAGAAGTGTATAAATACTCCACCTAGCTGAATCTAAAAAATTTCACAGACTTTGGGTTTGGTTTTGAACCCATATAACTTTCTGGGAGAAACCTCCCTGTGGTTCCTAGCATGCCATAAATGCTGTCCCCAAACCATGTCTTAACACTACACAATTGCTTATAAAAGTTGTTGGTGGGGAAATAAGTCTGAGCAATATTTGCACATCTCAGAGATGTTATTAAATTTTGCAAGCTTGCCTAAAACTTATATTTGCTTATATTCCTAAAAATTCAACAGAAATTGAGACCCAGTGATCTCTTGAATGGCTACAATTTCCAAAGCCTTTTTCTGCCTTCTGAGAAAGTTTCTGTATATCACAGCAGGGCTGCAATTACTCCAGCACTGCAGAAATGTGCTCATGCTAAAGAAAGAGCCTAATTATCCTCCTATTTCCAGCTTGTCTTTCTTGGTACAACGCTTGAAAGGTTTGTGTCAGAGCATTGCCTGTAATCACACATGATCAGTTTGGGTCTATCTTTAGGTCTCTCAGCACCTGTATTGTGTTAGTGAGTTAATTTGAGGGGAGGTTTTATGGTTCAGGTGTCTGCATGTTGGACTTAAGAGACTCGAGGGAGAGAATGGATGATCTCCACATTCACTCAAGCTGGACAGGAAGTAAATATTTACAGGAAATAATTTAATTAAGAACAAATAATGTGAATTAAAATAGGAAAATAAATTTCATTAAATGGGATATCTGCTTGACAATGAGAAAGAAAAACTCCTCTATCAAATTGCCGCTGTGGGATAGTAGCCTATTGTTCCTTAGGGTGAAATCCTCAAGCTGTGGACATTATTGTCTGTACAGGAAGGTTGTCTATGCTCTATGTCACCAAAATATTTTAGTAATGTGTTACTCAGCACTTTTTTTCCTGTTTCAGCAAGATGTAGTCTTAACTTGGACTAAATTTAGGACACTTTAAACGAAGAAACCTTTTTCTCTCTTCGAAGTAGAACTGTCACTGTAAGGTTGGAGAGTGGCTCAAACTCTGACCCAAAGACAAAGAAATGCCCTGAGAGAGAATTAATAGCAACACATTTTTTTCTGTCATACCGGCTTCCACATCAGATTTTTGGGTTGTCTCTGATTTGTGGTTTATCAACTGGCTTGTGACTAAGAGGAACACAAAGTAAAACATTCTGAGTGCTTATGCACTCAGACTGATCAACTCCTTCAGACCTTCAGTCTTGGAGTGTAAATCAGAAGAATTATAAAAAAAGGAAGGAGCATTTCAGCACAATTAGGAAAATGGTCTTCCTATATACTTTCATTTTTTCACCTGCTCCACCATTTTAACTGTTTCCAGCCTTCTCCACCTCAGCATTATTGCCAAATACGCAATGCATACTTACATAAAAAAATATGCTGAAATCAGAGGTCATTTATAAATTACGTTATTGGGTAAAACAGTCTTTATGGAAATCCCCTCCATGAGCAAACCTCATCCACATAGCTGACCACATTACAAGAATTTGGGGAAACTTTTTGCGAGGCAATAGAATTTAAAATTTTACAAGTAGCAAATTGATTTTATCTCAAATGCTTTAAATTCATCACTACTAAATGCAAGTTGCCTGTTGAATAGCAAGTGGGATCCTTAACACGAGTCAGTTAATTTTTGTGGTGAATTATTCTGTATATAATACTCAAATACTGTTAGCCTCTACATAGACAAGGATGGTGAGGACATGTCCTTGCCTCACAGAGTTCAGACTGAGATTCTGATTCTGCAAAATCACTCTCACGTGAATTTATTGAGTCAAACAGTCTCACTGAACTCAGGGTTAAAATTCTTCTATACATTTAAGCACACATAAAAATTTTGTATATGTGTTTAAAAGTATCACTTCAATCTATTTTTTTTATTTCACCTCTATTTGATTCTACCTCTGTTTTATTCTCTCTGTTTAAAACACCCAGACAAGGTTTTGGAACAAAACCAATAAATTTGTGCCTTGTAAGTCTAATGCTACAATTGATTTCTCTATTATTGAAAAAATGAAATGGGGAGAAGCTTCCTACAGTCAAGAGAAATTACAATTACTGACATGCTTGGAACTTCACCTTGGGGGGGTTTGCACTTTAAGGAATAAACAACATTTCTTTGACATTCAAATAACAAGGGTGGATCCAGCACACATTACTGAATGAACTCCTGGATCTTTCCCCTTCCTGTTTCTATCCTACCCTATATTTCTTCCTATCAGTAAAGGCATACATTTCTAGTTTGATGGCTGAAAACCAATCCCTTTAAATCAATAGGATCCTTGACACTAAATCTAAGAGGAATAGGCTTTGGCCTTGAGACTTTCAAGACCAGAATATATCATTATTTAAAGGCATCTCTGCAGAGGAAGTGGTTCAGGTGTTCTGATGTGCCTGTGGCTGAACTGCCAGACAGCAGATATTGAACCCCAGTGCTCTGGATTTTAATGCATGAGCTCTCCTGCCTGAGGTAAGGAAGGCTCCTCTGTTTGCTCATTGACCTTTGTAGCTGGGCCAGCCAATATTAGCAGGGGCAAGAAAAGGCACCACAGCAGGTGGGCTACAAAGGCCAGCACCAGCTTGGAGACTGTGCTTAGAGGTTTTATATCAACCAGAATTGTGCATTAAGAGGCAGAGGAGAAATGAGCAGCCTTAGAACGAGCAGCCTTAGAACAAGCAGCCCTGCAGCCACTGCTGTTAAAGGGGTGGAAGAAGGGGAAGAAGGAATTGTTGAGGGCTGTATTCCCATTTACTCCAGCACCTCCCTGCATGTCTCTCTCCCCTGGTGGGATGGGAGCAATGGTGCTGCTCTGCTCCCCTGCATTCCCTGGTTTGTGAGATCCTTCCTCCAGCTCTTCCAGGTTTGTTGGAAACTGCTGCATCAAAGAAGTAGCTGTGGTTTCAGAGGGCAGAGCATAAATGGGGGTGGTGTTGGAGGAATGGATATCTCCAAAACTACCCCTATTCAAATCCGTGCCCAGAGAATCACAGAATCACTAAGGCTGGAAAAGAGCTTTAAGATCATCAAGTCCAATCGTTAACTAACACTGCCAGGCCCACCACTAAATCATGTTCTTAAGCACTTACATGTGTTTCGAGCCCAAAGTAACAATCTAGCTATTTCACCTGAGGCAATGTTATTATATTTACCAGTGTTAAGGGAAATAACATTAAATGATGAAGACATGAAGTCATTCAAGACCCTTTGGAGGCATCAAGTCCACTTTGAGGATCTCTTGTGCAAACCATCTGAAGGAAAACATTAGAGGCATTAGTTAATGAGTACATATATGCTGGGGTGTGTGAGTTTATATATGTTCATGCACATCCACACATCCAGTTCCAGACTTTTTGTTCAGACTTTCACATGCAACATATTTGAAAGTCTTATTCCCACAGAATCTCTTTTTGAAATAGTGCAAGTTATGATACTCAATGGCCATTTTTAATTTTTGGATGACAGCCTGCTTTCAGTAGAAGATGTCAATGTAATTAAGGGTAAGCAAAGCAGGAGAGGATTCAGGAGAAATTAGAAAAGAGTAACTTTTGTGCCATTACTACAAGACAAATAAAAATAGTATTTCCTTTTCATTTATGAGCAAAGAAAAGCATATCTTCTCTCACTCCTGGCAAGTTTAAAATGTGCATCATTGTTCAGTCCACCTCTTGTGTTCATTTCTTTCTCTCTTTACTCCTTTGGCTTTGTGTTTTCAGCTGGGAGTCATCCTACCAGTAGACCACTCACATATTTACAGCCTGGCAAATTGATTCATCCAGGAACCTGAAGTGTTGCCTGAGAGGCAGAAAGATTGAACTCTTAGGAGAGAGACCTAGAATGGGGTAAGGTGTATAAACCAATCTGCTGCTAAGGTGGGCTTTGTAAGCTAAAAAAGTGCAGAACCACTTGTAAATGTGATTATAAAAGTGAATATAAATTGTTTAGGGAAACTTCATCTTTTTATGCATTTATTTTCTTTTTCTTTTATAACATGTTTATTCTTGGCAATTAAAACCCTGGAATCTTTGATTTGCTTCTGTTAGACTCTGTACATCCTCTGCAGGTATCATGAAATGTTCTTCTGGTCTCTGAGATTTAATGCAAAAAAAACCCAACCCAATCAAAGGTTCTTATTCTGTCTGCTGGCTGTAACTGACTGAAATTTATAAGGCAAAGTAGGGTCTTTGAAGAAATGTTCACTAATTTAAATAAATCAAGAACATTGGAATTGTTAAATTTGACATTCAGGGTTTCTGTCGGCTCCTTTGTTACCCAAATGGGATTGATCCTCCAGGAGGAAAGGTCAAGGCTAGGTGAGAGCCTTAGTCAAGGAGCTGAAAAGTCAAGGGCTTTACCTGCATGTGAATAGCTTATCTTTTCCCCCTCAGCACTAATGGTTTCCATTTCCAGCTGTCTGCCCTGCAGAGATGAGCCAGCTGTTTGTGAAGCCCCTGCTTGAACTTACTGCCCCAGATAAAAAGATAAACCAGCACTTGGGTTGTGTTAAAAGCCTGGGCTCTGGTGGGGTCAGCAGCTGATCTACATGCAAATAGATTTTCTCAGAAGCAGAAATGGGGTCAGTGAGGGCTCCTGGGGGAGAGCAGAAAAGGAGACCACCACAGATGATTCATGGTGTGCCATCATTAAAATGGGTGATCCATGCAGAACAGAGATGAGACAGATGAATGAGATTAAATATTATGAATATTAAAGGAAGTGATAATGACACATTGATATAAATTAGAGCAGTCAGTATCATTGAGTTCTAAATTGTGTCAAAGGCTGTAATCAAGTAGGTAAAGGTTGCTGCCCTCCTTCTTTTTGGTGAAATACATTTGCATATTTATTTTGCAAAATCTCTCACAAAACAATTTAGGTCTATCAGACAAGGCAGAGAAAATGGTGACATTTTTTAATAGTGGATGCAATGAAACAATGAGATGTGACAGACACACACTTGTATAAATATATTTATAGAGAACATATTGCCACCCTCTCTACTTGGAGGGATTAGAAGGAAGATTTGACAGATAATCAGTGCTCAGCACTGGTGTGTACTAAAGTGCAGAACTGGTTTTATAAAGGTCTGTTATCCCCCTTTCACCAAGAACCATACAAATCTAGTTGACATAAAAGTCTTCAAAAATGTTTAGGCTTGACAAACTTCCTCCCCTCTAAGTTCGTCCATCAGAGTTATCATTCACTCTGTTTAAGAGTAGTTAAACCACTTAATTAGTCTAATCAGTTCCAGTTGGAGCCAGGGGTGACCAAGCTAAAGGATCAGTCAGTGTGTCCCACAGAAGCTTTACTGTCCATTGGGTGGTTCAAGCAAGGACATGGTCATGGATTCTGGGAGCTGCTACCAGATATTTTTTGATTGAGAAAGAGAATGACAGGGATATGTTTACAAAGTGTAAGGGGTGACAATTCTGTGGCACATCTGTGATAGTGAAGGAATGAGTCCACCCAGGTGAGATTTGTGATTGTTTTGTATCATTGCTTTGACCGTTCTATAAAGGGCAAAACAAACAAACAAACAAACAAAAAACCTTACATTGTCCCTGTGGCTGTAGCTTTGTGACAATGTGCTCACACATTTTTGGGACAAATGTTAGGGCTGTGTCTCATAGCACTAGACAAGGTTTTGCTTATTTTCCGTAAAATAAGATTAGCACTGACACCAGTGAACAGCCCAACACAACAGCATTAACAGCAGTGAAGCTGCTTTTATTGCAATCCTGGCAATTCCATGTCCTGCAGAGAGCAGCAGTCACTGTGAGAATAGTGTTGAACATAAATAAAGTGAAAGTATGGAATCCCCCATATGAAATGTGGTGTATTTTCCATGTTCTACCAATTTTACATGCAAATAAAATATGCTTTATATAATGAATACATGTAAAGAGTCCTGGGAAGAATAATCTGACTGATCAAAAAGGTTGAACTTTTGGGCTGACAGATAATGAGGCATTGTCCCATCCCTGGAAGAGTCCAAGGCCAGGTTGGATGGGGCTTGGAGCAGCCTGGGATAGTGGAAGGTGTCCCTGCCCATGGCTTTTTATTTAGACTGGCCTAATAATGTTTGCCACCTACTATTGTCACCAAAAAATTGAAACAGAATGCCCTGGTGATACCTCCAAATAATTCAGCCTTTCCATCTCCACATGATGGAATTAAAAAAAAAACAAACCACAAACCAAAGAATATCTTATGCTTTGTAATTAGAGCCTTTTCCTGTCTCTTTTATATATAGAAACATATCTACATAGAGAAGTTAAAAAATCATGTAAAGGATATAAAATTCGAACTGCTGCCAGGTTTTGAAATGTAGTTATGATATGCTCTATGATTTTGAAATTCTGTTGTGAAAGTATATTTTTTGTACCATCAGTTTTGTCACTTGTACTTTGTCTTGTCTATTATCACATGTGATAGAAAAAAAAATCATATAAAAGTTCAACTTTGAAAAAGGAAAAATGGGATAAAGTATATTTCTTTCTCCCCTCCAACCAAAAAAGTCAAAGGAAAATCAACTTTTTTTGGATCATTTCCATTTTGATGGAATTGTGGTTTCAAAAACCAAAGGGTTCTGTCAATGAGTTTCACACTGGGTCTATTGCTAAATCAATCATTTGAAATTAGAAACTGCATTATGAAGGATTCTTTCTGTATGGTCACACCTAATTCTGTTTGGGTTTCTGAGTTTGTTCTTTTTCCTGAAGAGAATCTGGCCCTTTGAAGGTGCAAAGTGGAAAGGGGTTGTTTCAGATGCCTTCTCCCTTGTCATTGCTTAAGTGCATTTTTTGCCTGCTTGGCCTTGAAGGCAGAAATATAAATTACTCACAGGAATTTTCATGTTTTTTCAGCCATCTTACATCTGTGTTTCTCCTGAAAAACGTGAGGAAACCTTTGTGCCTTCCCCAAGAAATAAGCCATGGACTGTTTCCCATCATAAATCTAAAGAACGAATAGATGAGAGTATAACTGATTATTTGGGATGCTAATATAAGGAACATTACTTTGAAGCCATTAGCACTTTGGAGAATTAAAGCATAGCATTTATTTTGTCTCAAACCACAACTTAGAGGGCACAATTCTCCTGAAAATCAGTCACCAAATCAAACACGAGAAAATGAGGCTGAGAATAGTGAGAAATTTTAGTTTATGTGTTTTGACAGCTTCATGCTTGGTTTCAGGAGAGGGTTCAGCATCAAAAGAAACTCCCTGCCCAAAGCTCCTCCTGCTGCTCCTCATGGTGGGTGAGGAGCTCTCAGGATGGGCAGGGCACACCCTGCCCTGCTGCCACAGGACTGGCTCACAGCATCCCAAAAATGCCCTCAATCATTTTGTGCAGTAACTCCCCTTCGTACCATAGCACTCTAAAGTGAAACTAATCTTTCTCTTATCACATCTTTTCTCCAGTGATATTTGGCAGAGAAATCTCTGTTTGATAGCAATGGGATTACCAATGGTCAAGCTACTCATTCCAGGAGTCCCCCCTTGGTTCCCAGTTTTTTGTGAATGCACGTGTGGCCTTAAAAAGAAGATTGGCAGACTGTGGTGTCACTGAAATGTGTCATCCTACAGCCTCTGAGGAAGGGACACACTGACAGGCTGTCCCCTGTCACTGCTACCTTCCTAAACATCATCATTTTGAGACAGGAATAAGACTCACATGCTGCTATGTCCATTAGCAACGAAGGTAACATCAGAAGAGAGGCATTTAGGGTATGAGCAAAAGTCCATGTTTCTGGGCAGTGTGAAAAGAAGACAAATGGGCTCGCAGGAAAATCAGTAGGATACTGATTTTAGGGCTTCTTGACTCAGCAGGTAGGGAACTTCCAAATTTTTGTTTGCTACAGAAAGTTGTGAAAACAGTCTTTTTAGATTCAGTAAAGCTTTGTGAACAACAGAGGCTGGAAGAAATGGATTTGGATGTAGTTTCTAACATCACCAATCTGCTGGAGAAGGACATGTGAGAAGTGACCAGACCACCTTAAAGAGTCTGTCATATTGCACAGTCCTGGACAAGATGGATTGTTGGTCTCAGGAGAAGGACATTTCTCATGTTCTCAGAGATAAACTGCTGTGCTTATCTTCTGGCTTATCTGAACCACTGCATCTGTATGGACTTTTCATGTGGACAAAGAAGGCAAAGTCCCATGATTGAGTCCAACCATCTTTCATTACAAACTTGGCTATGCTATTGCACCTCACCCCTTCAGAGGGTTTGAGAGGGCAGACAGGAAATTACCACCACTCATAGAACAACAATACCTTATTGTAGCGAGGAAAATTGGTTGCAGGTGAATTTGAACAGAAAAGATCCCATTTGTGGTCTCCAGGTGCATCCACACAGGTGAATAATCCCTTCTTCATGTTCTGGAGCAGCGTTACTGTGTACTTTGTGCATCTCAGCAATGACAAATTCTCTCTGTCGCACAGCGTTGAGGAATCCTCAGATTTTTCCCCAAGATTAAGTAATGAGAACCAGCTGTCTCGCAGTGCCCCTTTTCAGTGCACTGAGATTTGTTCATCCACTCTCGAAATAGATAGAATAATTCTTTCAGAAAGACATTTAAGGACTCAAAAGGAGCTAGTTCTTATTCTAGCCTTAGTCATCTATCCTTGCTAGTCATTATAAATGTAGTTAAAATGCTGCAGTCTTTACACTTTGCTAGCAGATCTTTTCCTTAATGACTCAAAAATTTTCTCTCACAAGCAAAATACCCCAAATTTATCTGAATTAACCTCATTCTGTTTTGGTTGCATTCATCCACTTCTCTCATTCATTTATACACTGTTGCAATTCAGTCCTGTTTTTGCAGTTGCTACTCACTACATTAGCCCAAGAAGTCAGCCAAAGTACTTTTTATTATTTTTACTAAATGGCACATAAATAAAAATGCGTAGTTATATATGCAGATGATCTCAGTTCCCATACTAAAGATTTATATTTAGGAGTCAAATGTGTCTGTGAAGTTTCTTTTTTCCAGTGGAATTCACAGTGCATAGAAGGCAGTAATAAAATTTTTGCAAAAGAAAATGGAATTCTTTCTCCCTCTAAGCAAATATTTCTATGGACAATGTTTGAAATAGGTTCTTTTTTTTAAATTCCTCTTCCAGAAACAGCACTTTACAAAAGCATTTGTTGTTCCATTACTTTATATAGCAGTTGAGAAACAATTCATGGCAATTCCTTGCCTTGCATTTTGATATAACTCTCTCTTTCCAGCTTTCAAAAAATGAATATACAGTGGGTTCTCTGGCCAGCCCCTGTGGTTAGTAATCATCAAATCCAAGAACATTGCAGTGGTGAACACTATAACAAAATCTTCAGCTTCTAATTTCCTTAACTACATCTCTTTTTTCTTTTCTTTTTAAAGGTTCCCTGGGCATATTTGTCGTGTCAGCTACCTGCAATCTAAATTCAATGACTGTTCCATTAAAACCTGGTGCTAAGATTTTGTTGGAAAACCTTGAAAATGGGTTTCGATGTGAGAGGATGAGGACAAGAATGAGAAGAAAGGTGCCTTAACTTTTTCTCAGCAGATTAATTGTTCTCAGTTTTCTGAACAGCCATTGAATACCACTCAAAGAGCCCTGGGAGAATTAAATCTGACTTCCCACATGGCTGCTCTGTGATGCTGGGGTAGGTGTCGATATGGAAGAGCAGAAATCTCTTCCCCAGAGGCTCATGAGTCTGTTTCTCCCTGAGCTGATAGAAATGCCCAATATGTCCTTGAGATCCTTCCTCCAGTTTTTTTCACAGATTGTCTCATTTACTGGTTCATTGCTCACTGATTCTGTTCTCTCCATGGTTAATAAAGAGCAGTCTCTGATTGGAGAGCATTCATTGCTGGAATGCCCTCTTGGTTTAAAGCCATTTCTGTGTCTTTTCTCCCAGTGATGCTGATCTTCAGGTTCCTAAATACAGTTCTAGTGAAGGAGCAACACCTCTGTCAACAAGCCAGGAACACCACCACTCACATTTCCACACAGATCTGGTAGCTCTGGAAATATCAGTGTCTTCAGAATTAGAATTTATGCCACCAAAAAATTACAACTCTGCCTTCTTTTTTTTATTTTTCCTACCCAGCATCTGTTAGAAGGAATTTGATTACAACAAACAGGTTACTCTGAGGAAAGATGATAATAATTTTGTCTCTCCCTCCACTGAAAACTCAATGAATTGCAGTGAAAAGAACTGAATTGTTTTCACTGATGTCGGGGTTCTCACCCATGCAAATGAAAGGAGCTTCAGCCTGACTCATGCAAGGGCTAATCAGCATTTGGTGGCAGTGGTTGCTTTGGGGATTGCTTGAGGGAACCTGCTGAGTGCAAGTGAGGAGTGCCTGGCATGCTCCCACCCCTGGATTCACTCTGGAGCTGTGTTTGTAGATGTTTACTACAGCTTCTCCCATGCCACAACAAAGGGGTGAGGAAAAAATGACAGGAGAAGTTCTCTATTGACAAAAAATGAGCTGCAGAATTTCTTTCCTAGGGATCAAGAAGATGTGGGATGAAATGTATATCCTCTATCTAATTTCAAGTGCTGTTCAGGGTGTATTTAAAGTCTTATTTCACTCCAATGTCCATACTGTGTTTCCTCCTCTCTCTTCCTCCTGTACCTCATCTGCCCACCCCTGGGGTGTAGGAGGGACTCTGCCAGGGATCTGTGTGACAGCTCTGGTGCAGCAGTTCGGGCACCCTGCACAGAAACTCCTCTCTGATATCCCTTCATACTCCCAGATTCAAGCAGGATCCTCATAAAGGGAGCCTGGCAAGTACAACAGGAGGAAGCCTCCTCCTCCACACACCTTTCACTTCGGTTTCACAGGAGCAGAAGTGAGGAATTACAAAGACATAACACAAATCTCACTTTACTTTAGCCTTGATAAATTCATGTGACAACCTGAATGGTTTTTTGATCTTCTGCTTTGTGTGGGAACAGCTGGGCTTTGAAATTACACTTCACCTCCCAGCTTGATTTTCTTTATGAGCAAGCAACTGTCACCAAATTCACCACTGAAAGCAAATTACCTGAGTGGCACTTCTTAGGGCCTTGAGGAAGTCAATGCTCCTGGACAATTTTCAGGTCTGTCCTCATTGTTGGAGTCTAGGAAAAGCCTGGGAACTTCTCCTGCTCCTCTGGTTGTTTGTTTTACCCTCAGAGCTCCACAAAAAAGGCTTGGCCTGTGAACCAAGCTCGTGGGAGCATTTACCCCCAATTCTGGGTGAGCTGAGAGCACCAAAGAAATGAGAAGATGGTTGTTTAGTGTACCACAGAGTGTGTAGTTGTACTTTTTAGGTTTTGCTATATATATTATATAGAGCCAACATGGAGATTCTAGGGTGTNCCTGGAGGTCACAGCACAGTCTGTGCCTCCAAAACTTTGATGAGAATGAAAAAAAAACAAGCTTTGAAACAACAGAAAGAAGCCTCATTTCATCTTTTCAAGACATGGGACACTGAAACAAGGAACACTGCTGGGCCAGGAGTCAGGGTCCAAAGAAGAACACCTCCTTGGCACTCATGAGGGCATCACTGAGAATCTGTAGCTACAGAACACTTGAATATTCTAACTGGGAACATCAGTTATGTGTTGCAAACGGTGAAATAAAATTAGGTTAAAAGCAATGAAGCCAAAAAAGTTGAAGGAGTTAGCTATGCATCTCTCACTGAATATCAGTTCTTGATGCTTTTGCAGTTCTCATTCCCATCTCTGGTTGAGTACAGACAATGTGCCATGTGCAGGTATTGTCTTTGCAAAAAAATATAACTCCTTCAGAGATTTAGCCACCCTGCATCCTCTTTTAATTCAGTGTTAGACCACATCTCAGGAAAGCTAAGGCTTGACTTAAGTTTGATGCAAAAGGGGCATGGAGATTGTTAGAATAACTTTAAAATTACCAAAATTTGAATAAGTAAAGGGGAGCTACAGAAAGAGCCACTACAAAATACACATTTTTCTAATTGTTTAAAATTATTTTTAAAAAATATGAAATTCAAAGACCTGAGTTTATGATGTTTGATTTACATCTCAATAGAAATTGTAACTGCAACCTTAGAAAGAAATATTTAACACCACGATTACCAGTAATTGTCATGCTACAAGTTGCAAGCTCTAATACAGACGTAAGGAAATCCACAAAGCAGATGGTGCAGGATTAAGGATCTAATCCACATGACAAACTCATATTTCTCTTCCTCCTCTCCATTTCGTTCTACATTTTCACTTTGATCCTTCTGAATTCAAGGTCTAATTTTTTTGGTAGTAAAATCTTCAATGCTCACTTGTTAATCCTCAGGTGTATATACTGCTAATCACATCTGTCAGGATATTAAAATACAGGATAAAAGTATACTTAGGGCTGCAATAAATCACCCTAGATCTATCAAACCGGTTAAAACTGCTAGAGAAATTTCAAGTGTCTGACAATCTAGCCCTTCTATTTTAATATTTAGTTTCCCTTCATCTAAAATAATGAAACAAGATGTATCAATATAAAAAAAAAAAAATCTGTATGTGTGAGGTATAGAAAATAACTGATGTAAATTACTGTGGATTAAAGTTGTCTGCACTGGATCTACCTGACGCAAAAGTGAAGGAATTTGAATCACTGTATATAATCAACATGCAGCAGGCCAGAACTCAGAAAGCAAGAGGTTCCCACCTGAGCTGGCTCAAATGCCTGCAATGCATCAGTGTTTGCTGCTCCTGCCCCATTTAGGTGTTTACAGCTTTATTCTCACTCACTTCTTTCTCATCCAATCGCCCCAAAAAACACACACACCTTCCGTCCCTTTCCCTCATTTTATTTTCAAGGAACTAGTGGGAAATTTTACCCACGGGAAACTCAGTAAGAAAGTGGCCAAAGTCCTGTTTCCAAACTGGTTAAAGATCTAATCTGAGGTTCTGAGTGACAGAGCAGCAGTTTTATCTGTCTGCTGTCCAGCCAGCCTTTTACATCACAGCACTGATATCACAGCTATGTGAGTCAATTAACTTAAACAGATAAACATTCTTTCCCCATCCTTCTTCAACAATCCACTCTTTAAGTCAAGATTTTGATTTTGTTGTGTTTCAGTTGTCTTCATCTGACATGCAGGCTACCGCAATGTGATGCCTTTGTGGAAGGCCAAACAACAGCAAAGAAAATCAAACAGAAGAGAGAAGAAAAGGAAGAGAAGAGAAGAGAAGAGAAGAGAAGAGAAGAGAATGCTCAATATAATGCAGATTTCCACGAAGTAAGAAGCAAATGAAGGATGAAGCCAGAGGCAGAAGTTGTTCTTAAATACCTTTCAAACGCTGCTGCCCATGAGGCTGCAGCATTGACAAAGTGCATTACTCCCTCACAAAAGCCTGGATGGATATAAAGATTAACAGAGTGTTTTTAAAGAAAATATAGAAAATAACGGAATTAGGTGTAGGTTATGTAATGAAGTGATAAATATGAGAGTACAGCTAAAAGGAAGGGAATAACTGTCTTTGTGAGCTGAATTTCTGAGAGAACATGTGACAAGGGAAACACTCAAAAAAGATTTATAGTGTCTGGATAATGTGAGTTCTTCTCTGGCATTTGTGAAATCTGGGTTCTTCTGTATTTGCCACTGAATATATATATATTTTTTTTCCATCTAGACCATAGATGGAAATTGCGCCTTTATACTTTCATATAACACCTGCTCATTTTTGGCCAGCAGGATTCTGGTACCAATATTCTATTCTACTTACAACATGGCCTTTGTCCATAGCCTTAGGTGATATCTACATTAATTTGTTACTTACAGCATATTTGCCTATTTAAATAATTTTTTAAAAAGATTTCCTTCAAAGTTTGGTTATTATTTTTTTTTCTTTTAGTGTTATGCTGATAGACTGCCTTTGTGTCTGGAGTTAAATATTATACACACCTCATTAAAGGAGAACAATATGTGAATACTGTGAAGTACATTTTGAAATTACACACTTTTTTTTTCTTCATTTCTTTAACACTTTAAAATTTTGCGATAAAAATCTCCACAGAGGAGGCTGTCAGTTTTTCCCTACTTTAATTTTAATTTTGGGTTATTTTGAGCTCAGACACTTTCCCCACAATTCCTTTAGATCTCTCTCCTCACAATGATCACACTCAGTGCCAAAGACATTCTACTGGGAGTCTGTAGTGTAACAAAATAATAATCCCACCATTTGCCCTAATTAAATATCTGCCTTTGGTGTTTTTTTTTCCCCTCCACTCACAGATGTAAAGGCCATCTGTACCGAGTTCTTAATGTTGGCTTTGACATAGCTGTCACAGTTTAAATGTGACAAAAAAAAAAGGCATTTGGTACAAACTGTACAAACCTCTCAGGACTCTAAGCAAATCTCTGAAAAGACTGCCTTTAAATCCTCACTAATATGGCTTCAACTCTTCTGTGCTTGGAGGCTCAAGGTCAGCTGGGTATCTCCTGCTTGCACCAAATCCTCACCCTGATGTCTGTGTAACAGGTTAGTCTGGAAGATGTTGGAAAAAATTCAGTATACATAACAGAGGAGTCAGGATCCTAGCTTGGGTGCTTTCTTCTCTGCACGTGTGTTAGGGATGAGCCTCGGAGGTCCAGGCAGCAGAAATGAGTCACTTGTGACTGATGGGCCATTGAAAACTGCCAGAGATGGAAGCACCAGGTCAGAGCTTATCATGTCTCTAAACTTGTTTAAAATTACAATGATATCAAATAGACTCATTCAGGATGTGTTTTTTTCCCCAAAGAGAGAATTTTTCCTCTGGATGCTTCTCTCCTGAAGGAAGCAGGACCCAACAACCCTAGCTATTACCATTAAAACCAATCCCTCCTTCGTGTTGAGTGCAGCAGACAGGAATGATCATATCCTTGATCTTTAGGTAGGGAAGCTTTTCTACTACAGCCAATAAAAAACTATCGATCATTCCGTGGCAATAAGGCCTAATGAATTGCCAAAAAAAAGGTCATTAAAAGTGGTTTCAAGGAATTATAGTAAAACAACTGTCAAATCCATAACACAAACCACCCTGAATGTCTCCTCATGGCCATTGAGGCTGATGAACTCACAGAAGGCTCTGTGCCTTTTGAAGTCCTCCTTCAGGGGAGGTGTGCCTTTGTGCGATTCAAACACCCCATTTTAAGTGTACTTCGAGTACAGAAACGCTTCTTTTTCTGATTCCTAAGTCTTAAAAAGAAATGGGGCAGTTGGAGAAGGTTTAAAGCATAGCAGAAGGCAGAGGGAAAACTTCCTTCTCCTGCCTTTGGTTACAAAGCACTAAAATTCATTTGACATTGTACATCAGAGCCAAACCCTGCTATCTTCATAAAAGGAGAAGGAGCAGGAGGAGGAGATAAAGACGAAGAAATGTAAGACTTCAAAGTGCTTTGTCTCTTAGGTAGTCACTAAGGAGCTGTGAATAACATTTAAAAAAAAAATCTAAAAATTTTCCTTCCTTCACTTACTGAATTCAATACTTTTAGTTGCTTTCCTTACACCCTATGTTGAGCTCTAGAGACTCAAATAGTTTTGTGAGGGAAGTTGGGATACTCCCTATGCAGCCAGATTCATAAATCCTCTGCCATCACCTTTGAAGAAGGATCCCAGATTTTAGGCAGACTTGGCTGCCTTGATTGTGCTACTGCACTACCTTTCAAATGGGGAAAGGATAATTTGCTGTGAGCTGGTGAGATTATTTCTCCACTGAAGACAAAAAGACTTCTATCAGTCTATACTTTCAGAAGATTTGGATCTATATCTCTGCAGCAGTAACTTTACAAACAATTTAGCTGTGGCTTTTTGTTTGCAATTTTGTGCCTTGTATGCCATAATTCTTCTGAAATTGTCTGAGAATTTCTGGGAGCGTAAGGCACAGCAAAGAGCTGGAGCACTCAGCATAAATTGTACTCTCTCCTTCACCATGTGGCTGAACACAGAACACAGACGAGTTGTAAAGGGCTGGTGTGTGATATTTGAACCCTGGGGCACTTCAGACACATCTAGTGCAATTTCTGCACTAAGGAGAGGGATAAGCACATTCCCTTCTGCCCCTCCACACTGCATCTTTCAAATATGGATATTACAAATATTTCATGCACCTCTAAAACCCAGTTGAAACATTACAATTAAATCTGAACAGAAAGCGAAACCAATAATGAAAGATTCTTATGTAAAGGGATAAATATGAAGATGGAGATCAGCCTTCAGCACATTTTTGGCTTGAAGTTTTCCATTCCACTCTTCACCACTCATAGAAGAAAAATCCATAGGATAAAAGACAATAGGAGTTAGTAGGCTTATGGCTGAACAGGCATGAGAACAATAGTATTTTTATTTATTTAGAAAAATCTTTTGAAATGTCCGCTGGAATTCAAGTCCCCGTTGTGTGTCTGTGTCGTTTGGTGAGCAGGATAGATGCAGACTCAGTCAAGAATCCTAAATTCTCTTGAGTTCTGCCTTGTGGATGTAAATTACTTTCTAGGGGGTAGTATGACCAATCCCTGCTCAAATAGCCATTCATTATCTCCAGACACTTCCTTATTACAATATTCCTCAAAGAGCAAACCTTCTCTTCCCATACCTGGACATTTGATCAACTCATCTTATGCAGAATTTTTGTTTATCCTTAGTGTGTTGGATTTAACTGATGCCAGCATTATTTTCTTACATATTCATATAGCCCAGCCATTTAGCTCTACCCTCAATTAACAGCTCACTTGCTCTCACAGTCCTAGGCTGACCAAGACTTTAACCAGGGCTACTTTTCACTCCTTCTCCTTAGAGATTAGCATCAACATTTCATGGTATTGGGCCTTGTATTAGAAAAGCTCCAATGGCAGGAGAGACAGCAGATGGGACACCAGGCTCATGCCAAGTCATGCAAATTATTACAGATGGATCATCTTTACCTCAACCCCATCACATATGCAGTTCAGTTCTAGTAGCATATCTTCCATTTTTGTTACTTTAGAAAAAAGAATTATTTTGTAGCCACAGCAAGCAGAAATTGGTTTGAAACCAAATTCAAACCTCGGTTTGAAACCTGAAAGCAGTCTGTGTTCTAGAGACTTTTTCTCAACAATCAGCTTCCCTTTGTTAAGTTCAAGTCTCCTGCCTGCTCCATCAGCCCATCACTTAATTCTTTCCATGGATTTCAACGGCCTCACCATTGATATTCAACATCACGGTACTTTGGCAAACATCTGGCACTTATGAGTCCCTCTGTTAAGAAGTTTCTGCTCCTGATTTAGACAGCTCTGAAGAGAAACACTGCCCAAAGATAGGCACAGGGCAGAGCTGATGCACCACATCCCCCAGCAGGTGCACCACACCAGCACGTGGCTTCTGAGGTGGAGCTGGCTCGCTCTGCTGCTTCCAAACACAGTCAGGACAAATGCACACCTGGTTTCTTGTCATTGTCCCCACCTGGAAACCCAAAGAGATGTAGAAAAGAAGCCCCTCCTTGTCTCAGCAGGGTTGTCAATGCCATGTTAAGGTGGTGCTGAAAGCCTGGCCTTTTCCCAGGCCAGCAGCAATCCTCTGTGCATGGGTTGGTGTGCTCAGGGAGCTCCAGCTCACATTCCTTTGCTTTGTGCTCTCCTTTCCCTCTGGCATTTTTACAAACCACAGCTTCTTTTCGGTTGCTGTCACTTGTTGACAAGGGGACAGAGGGAACCCTCCAGCTCATTTGTGATTTATGGTCCAGCACGCAGACCTGACCCTCCTGTGCTTGTGCCCTGGATCTCCTGAAGATTTTAAGTCACACACTCACAGTGGTGAAAGAACGAGGGCCAGGGAGCTGCCTTCAAAACCATCCCAAGGTGGCTCCTAATGCTTAATTACCTGTGTGCTCCATGGCATGATTTTGGCCTGGGTCTGCAAGGGTTCTCCCAAAGAGGAATTGCAGGATAGCACGGCTGGAGATATTTGTTAGTATTCAGCACATAGGAGGTGACACTGTTTTCAAAGGAGGGAAGACAGTTTAGCCATCATGAGACACCATTGAGTTTCAAGGACAGAGGACAAGCTGTGTTATTTAACAGCACAGGCACAGCTCCAGACAAGCACTGCAGAGGTCTGGGAATGTGGTGCTGTCATGTTGGCAGCTCCTGGCTTCTGCACTTTTTCATAACCTGCTTTGAGCAGCTCTGTGATAACAGAGGGTAGATAAGATGAGGTGAAGAGTATGGCAGGGTCACCACATCTCAAGAAGAGCCACTGGAGTAAATTTCCCCTTGTACAACAGGTTACTTTCCTTTGCTGGCAGGCAGGATCTCAGTTTAACATCCTCTGTCTCCTCATTTCCAGCCTCTCCTTGCCCTTGGAAGCAGGGTCAGAAATGCATCACTATCCTCACGTCAATGACATTCCCACTTCCCTTGGCAGCCTGAACTCACATATTTGTTTATAAAAGCAACTTATTTCTATAATTAACTGGTTATCTGAATAGCTGTTTTCAAGGTCAACAGTTTTACATTAATAGGGGTGGTCCAAAGAGGTAGAAAACATGAATTTTTTCAGACCAAGATAAAAAAGCCTTTTGAAGAGTATCACTGTAATGGTATGAAAATTTACCTGCTAAATGATTTCTTTTTTCCTGCAAGCACTGTTGTGAGGGGATGCAGATTGGGATGGGAGCAGGGTCTTCAGTTTTAATCTCTGCTTCTGATTTATATTGAGGCACTGATCAGGACCTTCACCACTTTATCCACCACATCTACGTCTTTGGGAAGGCTCTGACACTCACTAGGTTCATGTTAATTTTTTGGCACAAGGTGCTGACTTAAATGAAGCACAAATTTAATGCATAAAAAAGGAATAGTTCAAATGAGACAACTGAGTCCTCATCCAGGATGTCCTACACAGCCTCAAGTTTCAGACGATGTGAAAAGATCTAACTAGAAAGGCAGAAAATAATAGTATAAAGAAATGAGTGTCTCCTTAATTAGGGAGGAAGATGACTTAACAGAGAGTGGTGGAAAAAACTTTCTCGTTCCCTGTGATTTGAGACAAATGATACACACTTTCCATGGTGTTATTCTGCATGGCACTTCACAGGGTTGTCAAATACTTTGATACCCTAGGAAATAATTGTACAGCCTTGAGGATGCAAGATGCCACCCACTACACAATGCAGCCAAGCCATCTACATGCTATAATGATGAAAGGTTACTGGTTTATTTATAAAGTCAGTAATGAGCTCAAAAATAATGGTGTCATAATTGATTTAAAATTGCTCTATTAGAATGATCTATGCTCGTTATACAAGCTCAAATTGGTTTGAGGGTTCAGTCACTGTCTTTCATCTAATTTTAAAATACATTTAAAATACCTTAAAGCAGAAAATTAATTGAGTAGGTATAGAATAAAAAAGCAGGCTTGAAATAGGAATAATTTCTTTTTCTAGCAATTTAAGTATATACTTCAAGAGATATGGGAGAAAAAAAGCAGAATTATATTGTTTACCTGCAATTTAAAGGTTCAGATAAAAATGGAAAAATAATCTCTCCTCTTTTTGTAAGAAAAAAAATATTTCATTGGGACGGGGAAAGAAAAGACTAATTTCTCAAGTATAGATGACATCATTGTCAAAGGAAGAGCATGTTTCATTTTAAAATAGCACAGTCTGAGATACAGCACTGGTCTGAGATGTGTCTGGACAGGGGAATTGAGTGAGATGCTCTGATGCTCCTCAGCAGTTGGCTGCCCCAAAGAAGCCTTTCTCCAAAAGTCTCCTTTCTGTTTCACAGCGTGGGATTTTACCACTGCTGAACTGTTCATGAAATTAAATTATTTCTCTTATCTTTCCTGAGGCAATACCCTAAGAGGATTTCTGAAAGTAAATCCAGCCTTCATTACATCCTGTTATTTGCTAGACAATCTGGGCATAATTCTGCTCTTGATTTCACCAGTGGAAATGAAATTACTCTGAATAGGCACGGGTTTAGTGGAGGCTGACATTCACACTGCAGTTTTTTTTCTACTCCTGGAAAAGAGGCAAATCTCCAATTGCCCCAAATTCCCTTTGAATGGGAGCCCTGCTGCAGCTGAGGGTCAGCTGGAGATGGAACTACCCAGAGAAAACACCAGGAATGCCAACACCCTCTGCTGTGCCCTGAGGGGTGTTTTCCTTTAGGGAGACCAAATCCTGGTCTATAGAAATTCATACAAAGGCAAATAGCAAGAATTTTAAAACAGCCATACACACATGCAGTTGCAAGAGTGATGCCAATGGATCATCAGGTTACAGAACAAATCTAAATTTGTATTTTGTGCGTATGAAAACCCACCCAAAACATATAATACTCCCAATGAATAGGCATGGGAATGACTGTCCTTAAAGGAAAGTTAGAGGCAATTAAAGTTGAAGCAAAAAAGCCTGGGAGAGTCCAAGTGGCCTTCTATGGAACTGAAAGATGATATTTTTGCTGACGGTATAATGACAGAATAAATCCAAGGGGTGGAATGGCTCACCAAATTACATAGCACATGCAAACATCATGTGTTCAGGAAAAGCCACTTTACCGAAGAGGATATAAAAAAATTGCTTTTATTGAAGTATGCAAAGCCTGGTGAAAGAAAAAGAAAATTTTAACAATTCCTCCCTTTCTTGAAATGTTTGGGATAATTCACTATTAAGCACACCAGATGTTCATTGTGAGGGAGGTGTTGCTGAAGAGATTAAAATAGCTTCCATGAGACTTTTTGTCAATTTTCTAACAAGTTTCCATCTGCAGATATTTTTAGCTGTTAAACACAGATCCACTAACTGGGTTAATAAAGAAAAAAAATCTTCAAATCCAAATCAGTCATTAATCTTACTCTTATTCTTTTATGTGCTAGATCACATCGATGAAACATTAAGGAACAGGTAGTAAGTAGTTTTTCTAGAGCAGATTCTCAAGGTAGACCCTAAGATTTCAGGGAAAAAGGGCATTTTTAACATTGAATTTAATCAGTACTTTTTTTTTTTTCCATTTAAATTTGAAAATTTCCTGAAATTGTCACAGTTTTAATGCACATGGCCCAATCAGGAAGTCATAAAGGGCATATGATCAAAAAATTCATTTTAAATATATCAACTGTCAAATGTAATTGACCATACTTTATAAAATTGGCCTGATAAGAAAAAATAAAAGGTTTTCTTCCCTGTTCTATTTGAAGGAAAGGTAGGAAAAGAGAGTGATCTCTATTGTGGGACACAATGTTGGCCTAGAGATAGGAGAATTTTGAAAGTACAGTTTAATAATCACTGACAATCACTGGCAAAGGAGTTCCTCAAACCTACCAGACCTCTGTCTAAAAATCAGACACAATTATCTCCCGTGTCAAACCACCTCTTTCCCGCGGTGTGACACTCAGGAGGTTCAGACAATTCTGTTTTATGGAGGCTTTTCCCAGAAAAGACAGAAAATGAGGAGTGAGAGCACTGCTGTCCCTCAGGGCTNGTTTGAAGGAAAGGTAGGATAAGAGAGGGATCTCTGTTGTGGGACACAGTGTTGGCCCAGAGATAGGAGAGTTTTGAAGATACAGTTTAATAATCACTGACAATCACTGGCAAAGGAGTTCCTCAAACCTACCAGACCTCTGTCTAAAAATCAGACACAATTATCTCCCGTGTCAAACCACCTCTTTCCCGTGGTGTGACACTCAGGAGGTTCAGACAATTCTGTTTTATGGAGGCTTTTCCCAGAAAAGACAGAAAATGAGGAGTGAGAGCACTGCTGTCCCTCAGGGCCGTGGTGCCTTCTCTTTCATGAGCAGGCGTCCCAGCTTGAGACAAATCCAGAGGAGAACATCCCCTGACAGAAAGCAGGTTGTAGTCGCCCCTCTCCCACCAGGTTAGGGAAAAAGAAAATATTTCTTCGGAGGAAAGTGAAGAAAGAAAAAACTATCTAACGAACACACACACAAAAAAGAACAATAATGCTAAATAATAAAATCTCTCGCTGTGGAGAGAAATCTGGAAGAATTTAGAGTCCTTCTGTGGGTGTTGTCCCTCTCTGTCTTCTTTGCAGCTGGGCTGGCATGGGAGACTCCCCTGCAGGCTGGTGGAAGGGCTCCCAGTGTGGTTTTGATGTTCTGATGTTCTGAACTAGTCCAGAAGAGAAAAAGAAGAAACCAAAGTCCCGGGAAAAAACTTCTTCTCTCTCCTTTCGAAGAAACAGAGCTGAGAGCTGACTGGAAAAAGCAAGGAAGGAGCTTCCTCCTCTCTCTGCCACAGCAGCAGCTATCGCTCCCCAACAGCAGCAGGACAACAGAGAGGAGCAGTGACCCTGAAGCACAGAACTGCTTGAAAAAGTTCCTCTGGCTGGTTTTTTTTTTGTCTCTCTCCCCTCTTCGGTTCGGTTTAAAGGCACAGAAAGGCACAAGATTCATTTTCTGGGCATGGAGCAGGCGATGTGGGATACATCACAAAGTGACCCCAGGACAGCAGGGAGCACCCAGGCTGGACCCAGCCCTGGCTTCCCTCCACGGCTGTGCCACAATCCACTCAGCTGTCAGATGGATCTGCTCACGTCAGAGTCCCATGAACTGTTCATCAAAGCCATTTAGCAGCACCCTGCCTGCTGTGGGCACGTCAGAGAGCTCCTGGGATAGCACAGGAAGGAGCAGCCTGGACTAGGGGAGATTTTTCACTGTTTTATGAAATTTTTGTCTGTAAAAAGAGTGTTGTTACCAAGTGAAGATTGGTTTGTGTTCACCTTGGTGCCTACTGCCATCCACTGATGGACCCACTGGCACCACTGATTGTGCCTTCTAATGCAAAAGGAATATTCTGGAGAATTTTGCATATTATACATTTCTTTATTCCACCTCTCAGTGTTACACAAACATACCAAAATTGTAAGCTTGTTTCTACAAACATAGCCTCGTATTTCAGTATCATTCTTAAAAGTTTAGTTTGGTCTGTTCTGTAATTTCATTAGGAAAAAAATATAATCATTATGAAAATAAAATAGTAATCCTTTTAAAAATCCGATCTATTCTTGCACAGCTTTCCCCATGTTTCACTTCCAGCTTCTTTTAGTGGCACAAGGTTTCCTTTTTTTTTGGCTTATAGTTTATGGTAATGGCTTTGGACAATGGACAATCTTTTGTATGGCCTTTTAAAATATTGATATAAATTCAGACTTGTAAAGGTCAGACTTTTGACTCTGAGGTTTTTGATTTAAAATACAGATTTTTTCCTCTCCAGCATAACTCAATAGAACCCTACTTAGCTGCTTTTTGGTGGACAGCAGACAGCCAAGTGTCACTAGGAGCAAAACTAAAGTAATTGGACTATGAAGAGAGACACTGATACTGCTGCCCTTTATTCAGAGGGAACGAAGACTACTGGGAATAATTTATTCTGAGGTCAGAAAATTTTCATTCAACTGACATCTTATCTTCCAAATCCTTCTCCTTGAAAAAAGGCAAGCTCAACCAGGTAATAAAATCACATTTTCAGCAGAAGATCTGTAAGTGTCAGGCTCACTCTAGCACAAAATCCTGAAGATATCCATGAGTAGTTTGGGTTTATTTCCAAGCTATTTTAGGGAGACACGAAATGTATCTCAGGCCTTGCAGCTCTAGTAATTCTAGTCCATTTTATGCATTGTCTTCAATCTCGTTTTATGATACTAAGCCTAAAACAGGATCCGTGTGAGTGAAATTGTGAGTTTGCCTGAAGTCCTTCATGATCCACTGAGACAACCCAAAGGGAAAAGTGGCTGTGGGGTGGAGCTTGGCTCTCAGTGAGTCTCACCAGCAATGGACTGTACCCTACAGCCTGGTATTGGTGTTTCATGGCATACAAGGGAAACCAGAGCCCTTTGAGCTGGAAAAAGGACATTTCATCCCAGTGCCAGGTGCACAAACTGCGTAAAAGCATTCCAAACTCTACCCAGAAGCTCCTAAACTTGGGTGTGCTGCTATTGTACCAACCTCCTTCCACACTGTCATATCTGGGACCTCTTCAGCTGGGCTGAAAATCGTCCTGTGGCCCAACAGGAAGGGGCTGGAAACTCAGGTTCTCACCCACATGAGTAAATACTCTTACACATCCAAAGGCATTTGGAGGATTTGGTTATACTTCTAATTTTTGGAGGTCTGAGTTTAAGCTCAGAACTCTCTGTTTGAGGTTTTGTCCATCATTCCCACAGCTTGATCCCTTGGAGGAGAAAAGCTTTATACTGAGGTTCATTGTTAAGTCACGTTTATTTTTGGTGCTGCCAGGAACACTGAACCAAAAATAGCCCATGTAAAAATACCTTTCAACTCCTCAGAACTATTCTCTCTTCTGGACTGTTAAGTGCTTTGTGTCACTCACTTGGGGGTCACATTTCCATGCCTTTTCTCATACTTTTCAGCTCTGAGGACTCAGGGTTTCTGACTGAGAGTAGATCTGTCAAGTCTCTCCACTAATCTACAGTACCACGACTAACTCATTCTGTATTTAATTTTACAACTCTCACGTTGAAAAGAAGTGTGCATTTTTAACATTACTGTTAATTTCCAGATTAAAAAATATTGAAAAATACCACGGTCCTGGAATAAAAGTACAAGACCCTTGAATTTTCCACGGCACTAAATGTTGCATTGAAACAACATTGAAATAAAATATTATAATGTTAAACATTCCCAGTCATACATAAAAGGGTTTTTTTTTCTTCCTTCCTTCCTTCCTTCCTTCCTTCCTTCCTTCCTTCCTTCCTTCCTTCCTCAACATTCTTTAGTAGCTTGGTAATACTTTATCTCTGGGTAAAAAGGAGGGAACCTCAGCCCACCTGCAGGGATTGTTTTGTTTCGTTTCATTGTTAGGTGAGGGATGAACAAATTTTCACCTGTTCCAAACAAAAACTTCCCTCCTCTGCACATAAATGCTACTGAAAAATCTTTTCAAGTTTTGTGCTTGAAATGTTGCTTAAATAAAAATAAGTTGGAAAACTGCCTCTTTGCGTAGCATAGCTTGAGGGAATGCAGTGGGAATCTCACTGAATCGTTACTGGTGATTACCAAGACAGAGCTATCGACAGAAAAACTAACAGCTGTTTAAAAATGTTATTTTAGAGATTAGTGCAGAAATACAGGTAAAATACAGGCATTTTGTAAACACCTGCAGCTGTAGAAAAGAGGTGCTATTCAAATGTGGCTTAAAAATACTCATTTAGCCACTTAACACCCAGGGCTTGTAATTTATTTAAGAGCTAAGTGGTATGTGTTCTTTAGACCTTCATTAACACAGGCTGCTAATAGGAAGTTATGTTTTTGCTTCGGTAGTTCTCAGTTATTAGCACTGGAAAGCAGGGAGGCAGATGACTGTGAAAGATCATCTGTTACCTGTGTTGCACTGAAAATAACCAATCTATAAAAAACTTAGAGATAAATGTAGAAGATTTTAAAGTACATCAACATTTGTTAACAAGCTATAAAGCTGTGTTATATAAGTACATCTTAAGGATAATAAAACAAATATCTGTCATTAGCATTTTAATTTTTAGTTCTTAAAATTATTTAAATACCTTAAGTTCCTGAAGACAGCTGTTAAATTGATTATCTGCAAATTTACACACAGCATCTGAAAAATAACACCTTCCTAACAAGATACTCTATTCTTAACAATCCTGAATTATAATGTTAATAGGATTAGTTTGGATTCCTATTAATCACAAACTATTCAGCCCTTAAAACGTGCTTCGAACATCTGCTTGGAAATTCTATTTCTTGGAATTCAATTTTATTGTTGCCTTGCAAATTCTGGTGTTCCATGGCCATGAAATCCACGTTCTCCCTGCCTGGTTCCCAGCTTCAACCATGTTCTGCAGTGTCAGGTTTGAAAAGAAGCCCACAGGTCATGAACACGCTGAATCAATTAACAGAATGCCCCAAATTTATTGCTCCCATCTTTCTGGACTCTGTTTTGCAGAAGGGAAAAGCAAATCCAGAGTCTGATTTCCAGAGGGCCCCGCCTTGCGTGGCACAAATGAGCTTGGCAGACACCAAATTTATGCTGAAATAAAGGGCTTTGATACAGACCCTCAGAAATAATTTGCATAAGGAAGGTTGTGCAGCTGCATATTCTGGGTAAGTGTGGGAAGGTCTTCAGGCGATCCTCAAACAGCCGAGCAGGCAGACTTTAAGGAATATTAAAGTATACCTATATTAAGGAATATGGTTATTTTTTTTTTTTTTTCCCTTAAAATGTGCTAACTTTTTGAGGCTTTATGTAGAGCATCACAGAGGGGATCCTCACGTCCTCTCTCCCCTGGGGTTCTGACATCTCTCCTGTGACTCTCTTTATCTCCTTTTGCTCTTATCACTCACGAAAAACAGGTGTTTGAGACTGGTAAATCCTTAGAGGATAAAGGCCCTCCTAAGTAGGTTTGTTTCTCATGGGAAAATTCAGGCGGTACAAAAATGTTGTCATCGTTGTCAAAAACATTTTTCAAAAACCTGGAAAGTAAGAGAGAGAAAAAACCAGATCAATATTTTCCTTTTTTTAAATTTATTTATTTATTTTTTTTTTTTTTTCCCTGCAGTCAACTCAAACGAGAAAGAATTTGGTCACAGCCTGGTTAGAAAGGAGAATTACTGAACAGAGAAATGCCTGACAGCCTAGGGGCTGTGAGTCTGGAAACTCAGCTTGGGAACCACAAGCATCCTTGGAAAGTGCTGCTGGGCCTCTTTCAGGTACAGCTGGGCTATCTGGAAGCTGGACATCCTGAGGTATTACCAATAAACACAAACCCAACAAATTGTAGCAGCAATTTATCATCTGAAAAAGTGGAAATGGAGAAAATCAAGTGGGTTTGAAAGAAAAGGAAACACAATCTGCTGGCTGTTACAGGTGAAAATTGAAATTGCAGCTCATGTTGGTTGCTTGAAGTGATGGTGTCCTGCATCCTCTGATGTCTCTAGGATACAAAAAGGGCTTAATTTTTATCCAAAAGGTTATTTCTCTCTGTGGACTTCTCATGCTATAGGTACTCCATTACCAAACGAGTTGCATTCTCCACATGAGCTTTCCTCAAGATCTTGGACTGTCACAGGGGTCACCTGTCTGACTCCAGATTGTGCCACAGATTATCTTTGAAGGGAGTCTGTCCTCTGATTCATTTCCCTCTGGACCCATTTTTGGGGTTGGTTTTCTCCTGGGATGGTTAGGTCTCTCTCTGGGCTATAAATTTACAGTAATTTCTACTAAAATAGAGAAATTCAGAGGATGGAATCCTCTGTGTCCCTGCCTGTTATGGAATCCTGTGTATTCATGGTTGTGATTTCTACACACCTTTATGTTGGGCAATCCTTTAGGTCATGATAGATGTTTGCTACAATCCTGGCTGAAGGACAGGAGGGAAAAATAAACAAATAAAATTTAGTATTTCAGGCAGAAATAAGATGGTCTGTGTCCCTAAAAGACCTGGAGGGAGTAAAAGGCAGCAAAAATTGATAGAAAGGCAAAAGAGTAAAAAAAAAAACAGGTAAAATTCAGCAGAGGCCACATAACCAGGTGGGAATCTCTGGTGGCCCTCATTGAGAGAGTTGGGTTTTCAGGGGATATGGGAAGGGAGCAGCTTTGCTGGGTGACAGTGAGTGAGTGCCACCAGCCAGAGCTGGGATCAGGCACATGTGACTTAGGGACAGCTGGGCAATCTACCCTTCATGGCTGAGCACTCTCAGGCCCATGAAAGCTCACTGACTGAAAAAGCAGCAGCTGATGACCAAATTCACTGAAATTAATAGCAGTTAGGGAAATAAAATCCTCTTATTCGTTGTTGGTTTGGGTTTTTGTTTTTTTGCTTGCATGTTTTTTGTTTTGGGGTTTTTTTTCTTCCTTGGAGAGGAAGTGGAGGAAGAGGAAGTAGAGTGTGGAAGCTGGTACTGATCTTTTTGAAATACCCATTGTATGGTTACAAACCTACTTTCTAGTCCTGCTAATTGCATTATTCTAATAAGCCCAGATATTCTATATAAATAATTGGGAGGCTGTTTTAAAGACTGAGGTCTAGAAAAGCTAAAGAGGTTTCTAAATATTTTAGATGTGGTCATAGGTATGATAACTCTATGACTAAGTTACTGGCTATAGGTTGCCCCCTATCAATGAAACAGTTCAATATTTCACTTTTTAATTGCATCCCTACTTTATGGCAAGTTTCAGAACAAGGGATTTCCTTGCTTTGCCCAGGGTTTGGATGTGGACTTAATTCCCATTTCAGCAGATGTGACTGGGCCTGAGCTGGGAACACATTGAATTAGCATGAAAGGACCTTGTGGCATTCTGTGACACAGCCTGACAGGGCATACTTTTCCCGTGCCCTGGTGCCTGCAGGACACAACCAACACACACAACCCACAGGCTCTGCCTCCCTGAGTCTCACAAAACCATTTCCAGCCCAAAACTCCTCTCTGTCGAGCCCCAAATGCCTCCAGATGGTTTATTTTTTGTCCCAAAGGTCAGAGACAGATGCCCCAAGTGACTTGTCCTGCTCTCAGGGCAATGTGAGCCTGGCACTGACCAAAGCAGCCCTGGTGAAAATTGGTTCATGTGTTAGAAATGTGCACAGGGCTGACCTGTAGCTTAATACATGGTGGTGCTTTGTCCTTCTGGGGCCTTATTCCAGAATCACTGCATTCATCATGACTCTTTCTATTAAATTCACTACTTTGAATCAGGCCTTATATTCATATTTTTAACCTAGAGCTCTTTGGCATTTTAAACAGCATCATTATGTTTCTCATTTTATTCCTTCATACTGGTGGAAGCATTTTTGCTGAGTTTTGTCAAAAATGTATTAAACTTCCCAGTTAATATACCTCTGCATCAAGGCTGCCTGGTTTAGGAGGTCACATGTATTCTTTCCTTGGAAAACAGTCAAGTAATGTAGTTATTTATTGAAAGGCTTCAGAAATTAATAACCGAGATTGCCTTGATGTTATGAATTTACTGAATAATTTTTCTCCTCTGTTGTCTGCGTGGATTGCCTGCTGCAGGGAGATTTGGGGTGTTTCTTGGTGCAAATTTTAGAAGAAAAAGTGCTTAGTGGTGTTGTGAGTGGGTGATTTGGATCACTTAAAGAATCACTGTCAAAAGTATTAGCGAGGATGGGTTTAATATGATGTTGTAAAAGCACAATGGTCTGGGTTGGAAGTGAACATAGACATCCTTTAGTTCCAACCCCTGCCATGGGCTGGGACAGTCTCCACTGGAGCAAGTTGCTCAGAGCCCCTGCCAGCCTGGCCTTGAGCTCAGGGATGCCTCACCCCCTCACAGGAAATAATCCCTTCCCAGAATCTACACAGACATTAGAATATCCTTCCCAATATCTATTTCTTCCCAATGTCCCTCCAGTTTCTTCACAATATTCCCTAGGGAATGGTAAGTGTGATTAGACANCATGTTGTAAAAGCACAACACAATGATATGGGTCGGAAGGAAACATAAAGATCCTTTACTTCCAACCCCCTGCCGTGGGCAGGGACAGTCTCCACTGGAGCAGGTTGCTCAGAGCCCCTGCCAGCCTGGCCTTGAGCTCAGGGATGGCCTAATCCCAGCTATGGGGCACCCACCCCTTCTATCCCAGGTATACCTCACCCTCCTCACAGGGAAGAATCCCTTCCCAGAATCTACACAGACATTAGACTATCCTTCCCAATATCTATTTCTTCCCAATGTCCCCCCAGTTCCTTCACCATATTCCCTAGGGAATGGTAAGTGTGATTAGACACCTGTGTGCAAGAAGCTGAATCCCAAAGGTCTGCTGCTGGTAAAAGGTCTCTGACTTACAGGAGGTGGAGATGTTTCTGTGCAGTTCCCTGGTAGCTGTAGCATCGTGGAGGATTTGGGTCAGGGATTGCTTCTCACTCTTAAGGTTTTCCTTTGACACTGAGGTCTATCTCTTCAAAAGTATTTAGGTACTTAAGGGTGAATATGGATACTTTGGGAAAAAATTTAGGAGCTAAGTGCCATCCACTTCAGTGGGTTTAGAAAATGCCATCTCACTCTTATTTTCTTGGGTTGACTTTTCCCAAAGATCTAACTGAGAGCATTAGGTCCCATTTGACATTTTATTGCCTGCCATGGTCCTTCAAGGTCATGTTTCAACAAAGTTGCACAGCAGCAGCTGAAAGCTGCTTTTGGTAGCCCTTCTGCAGGTCCTTCCCCTGAAGCTGGGGGATCCAGTAATGATCCAATTATTACTGTTATTATTAAGGTTTCTTAGAAATTCCTCTGCCCAAATTAAGGTGCAAACGAGACCATATGCCAGTGACAATAATATGGATTTTATTGTTTAGTAAATATGAGAGAAAGAGAATATGGATTTTACTGTATAGTTAATGTGAGAGAAAGAGAAAAGAAAAGGAGTAAAAAATAGGGGAGGAGGGGACAGTGACAGGGATAGAATAAGGAAANGTGTCCTGCGGGGTTGGGGGTTCCACAGCTGGGCCAGTTTGTGTAAGAGAGGATGGGTGTTCAGTGCCTCTGGCCAGAGGTTATGCCAGGCACCCGAAACCTCCTCTCCCCCCTCAGCTGCGGGGAGTCTGTGTGAGCTGTGGAGTCTGTGGGGCTTCTGTGAGCTGTGCTCTCCCCCTACCCCAAACCTGGCTTCTGTGAGCTGTGCTCT
>VZRF01008743.1:0-31444 GCA_013396875.1 Vireo altiloquus
ATGGTCAGAGTGGAAATTAAGCATTGTTTTGACATAATTCATCTTCTCTGTGTTAGAATGTTCCTGAAAGGACAAGAAGGGCTGTGCTCTGGATGTGCTCTGGATGTGCCTATTTCTTTTCACTGATCACAAAGGGAGCCAGGGATGGTCAGATTCAATGCAGATGTGCACATTTCTCTAGGTAAATTCCACCACTACTTCTCACACTTAGCCCTTGACATGACCTTAATATGTTACAGTAATCACTCCCAAAGGGAACCCTGACATGTCACAGTCCCTCTTGACCTTGTTTATATTATAGCTATGAGCAATAAGAATGAGGTGTGTTACCATATTTGAAATGGCATTTAAGTCTGCCACAGTCCATTTGAGGAATAATGCTAAGATTGTTTGGAGAATATCTAGAAAAATATTTCCTTTACTTTTCCCCAGCAACTTGCAACTTTCTCATCTGCATTACCACAAAGCTACAGAAGACTCTTTATAAAATAACAGACAATTGTCCTGGTTTTGAGACAAATTCAGAGTAACGTCTGAGTTTGAACATCCTTTGATAGAAGGCAGGTCGCAGCTGCCCCTTCCCCACCAGGTTTGGGAAAGAAATATTTCTTGGAGAAAAGTGAAAGGGAAAAAACCTATTTATTTAACAAACACAAGGGAACAGAATAATAATGCTTAATAATAAAACCTCTTGCAGTGGAGAGAACCTGGTAACTTTCAAAGTCCTTCTTCAGGTGTGGCTGTTCTCCCTCTGGAGCTGGAGCGTTGCCCCTCCAGGCCGTGGCATGAGCCTCCTGGTGCTGGTGATCTGGATTGGAGCACAACAGTCCAAGGAAAGTTCTTACCTCAGCTAGAGAGCTGGCTGAACAGCAAAGAATTTTAACTCTCTGTCTCTCTCCTGAGAAAAAGCTGAAAAAACTTTAAAAAAAAAAAAAAGGAAGGTCGCTTCCTCCACTGTTGCCGCTGTAGAAGCGCACAGAGGAGGAGTGACCTTGGAGCACAAAACTGCTTTGAAAAGTTGGTCTGGCTTTTTTCTTTCTCTCACACCCAGTTTTAAAGGCTCAGAAAGGCACAGGAATCATGTCTGGGCATAGAGCGGCGACAGGGGATACAACATCATAAAGTCACCCCAAGACAACAATAAAGACAGCAGAGCAAGGAGCAGCAGTGAGAGTGAATCCCAGAGGACATGCCACTGATTCAAAACCTGCAGGGTGACTGGTGCTAAATGAGCCAGGCGTGTGCTGGTTCTCTCAGGGCTGCTGAGAGATCTTTCTGACTAACCAAACATTTACCTCGCCTCTCAACCAGTGGTACCTGCTCTCTCCTCCTGCCCCTCAATTACTACTACTCCTCTCATAGGAGCTGCCCAATCTAAATGGGCTTACCCCGCAGCGCTTGCTGCCAGCATCCTGCAGTGATGGGACTCTAAACAGCTCTGGGGAGATCCATTTCCTCTGCTCCTAACACATGCAAACAGATAGTGTCCAAGACATGCTGCAATGAATTCACATTACTGAAGTGACAGGAGCACTAAAATGATTTAATGGCTGGAAAAGTACCTAACTGGTTGCAAAATGTATCAATTTGACATCAATAGTTTTTCAATGTGTATTTTAAATCAGGTGCTTTTGAGACTGAAGTGCTTTCGAGTCACAGTGCATGTTAAACAGCCTTAAAGGAAACATTTAAAAGGCTTGTAAATCAGTGTTTAGCCACATTAAATTTAGATTTGAAGTTGACCCAAAACACCAGGATCCAATTTTGCATATCTTTAAACTTAATCCCTTTTTATTTGGATTTCAGTGGCCCTCTGAATTTATATCATTTACAAGCCTGCCCTCAAAAAAGTTGTGTTGGCTAGATTTTAATAAATTTTAAGATTATTAAAATAATATTTTTTTTACAGTATAATCAAGCACTGCTAAGGAGAGACTAGTTGTGCCTGTCTGTCTGTATTTTAGCTATGTGACTTGGGATGCAAAAATCACTGCAACACTATGTAATGCTGTAATAAAAAATAACATCAAGGAGTCAGTAAAAATTAAACATAAGAGACTTTTCTGCAGGAAAGTGGGAGGTCATTGAAATTTTCCATCAGAAAGAGTAGTCTTTCTGTAGGTATTTCTGTCAGGAAAATCCACATGACCTATTGCATGAGTAAATTTTTGTGCCTGCCTTAGGTATTTCAAAATTCTGGGGTTGTAATCCCATTTCTGCACCAATTCAGCTTTCCATTACATGCCCATGAAATGGTCAGTCTGCATCACACTGGACTCGGTGCCATCCTCCCTGCTTGGGAGGCACCAGAGAGGTGAGGCTGCCCATGAGACCACAGCTCACCAGGGAAGATGTTCTGCAGGAGGAGAACATCTCACGGATTCCCAACTGTGATTCCTACAGGGGTGTGTGCTGGCTCTAGAGGCTGAAAAGAGGTTTTCCGAAACAGAAAACGTTAAAGTGTATCTAGTTTTCTATTTCGCGTATAAAAGCAAATAGACTTTTAATACACTAGTTATTTCTATATTTTGACTTTCCTCCTTGTGACAGAAAATCAAATAAGAAAATATTGACATGCCTCACACAATAGCACATCTTGGAAGAGTTAATCTCATGCAGGGGTATCTTTGCTGTTTTACTGAGGATATCTTTTAGGAATATGACATCTGAGATCTAGACAAAACCTTAAAAGCAGGCTGAATCAGATGCAGACTCACTCTTTTTGTGTCTCTTATTCACGCCGTTTCTTCCAATTCAAATTTGGGCAAGCTAAAAGGATGGTGTCCAAAGTTGGCATTGGCAACAGTAACTGGACCTTCTGCTTTTGTTACCAGGAACAGCAAGCAAATGTTGAAAATAATGGAAAAGTTATAAAGCCCATTCCATAGAAAGTACTGTGGCAATGGAAGGAACACTGCTCTAAGGTCTGCATGAACACAGGTGGAGCCATTGGGACAGGACTGCAGACAGCTGCAGCATGGACAAGGTAGGACGTGAGAGGGACAGCTACAATGACACACCACCTATGTATCACAACATATGAAACTAACAAAGATGGAAGTGAGATACACATGCTTTTTTCTGTAAATAATTATAAAATTTCATCATATTTGACATATGCACCATTTCTCAATAAGCTTAACCATATAGGAAATTTAATGCATCTGTGCCATTCCATTACTTAGCTCATTTGGGGTAGGAATAGAGTCTGACACAGGTGCTAAATTTCTTAGAGGGTTCAGTTACCATTAATTTTAATTCCTAAACTATCTAGCAGATTGGCTTGTAAAATCTCAGAAATTCATTCAGCTCACGAAAGAGTATTAATACTGTAAGGGGAGGTTATGTTGTATTTCTCATACATAAAAGAGAGAATGAATCTCTATTTTAAACAAAAAAAATTTGTTATACTATTACAAATCTGTATTACCTTTCAAAGCATTCATGGTTTTACTTCCACAATTATCTGAGGTTGATTTACAGCCGAGACACACTCTCAGAAGAATTAGAGGTGAAAAATCCAGACCCCTCTGCCAGACAAGTCATAGCCATTTTCCTTTGGACTTTATGGTCTACACATAAGCAATCTCACTTTATCATACCTTCTTTTTTTCACTTTGTAATCTCACTTGCACTTTGTAGTCACGTCGTCAAATAAAACCACAGAAATTCTGCAATCCCCAAAAGTTTAGGCATAGGATTGTTATTTGCCACCACTTCATCCTCTCCACTGCAAGACTTCCCATGACAGGCAGACATCTTTACGGGGAAGATTGTTAGGAGTAAAGATTTCTTTTTTTCCTGAAGCTCAGACCAAGAATAAAATATTACATAGGCTCATAGGATCATAGGATGACTCAGGTTGAAGGAACTTCAAAGAATATCTAGTTCCAACACCCTTCCAAAGGGCAGGAAGACTTTCCACTAGACCTGGTTGCTCAACGCCCAATCCAGCCTGGGCTTGTACCCTTCTAGGGGTGAGGCATCCACAACTTCTCTGGGCAACCTGTTCTTGTGTCTCACCACCCCGACAATAAAGTATTTCTTCCTAATACCTAATCTAAACCTGTCCCCTTTCAGTTTAAAGCCACTCCCCTTTCTCCTATCACTGCGTGCCCTTGTAAAAAACCTCTCTCCAGGTCTCTTGCAGATCCTCTCTCCCTTCAGCAGCTCCCTCTGGGCTGTGGCATCAGCCACTGCCAGTGTAGGCAGTTCAGATCATCAACCATTGCTGCACTCTGTGCTCCCAGACAAGAGACAAACCCCTGGAAGTCTGGAAGATCTGCTGTTGCTTTTTCAGTTAATCTGCTATCGTTCATATTTGACTCATTAAAGAGAGGGTGTAAAATCCCCTAAATTAGCAAAAGATATGCTAATGATGTAATTGTCGTCGGGATCTGGTCCACAGCACACAGCAAATGCTTCACAAAATAATGAAACAACAGTGGCACTACAGGACCTTTCGTGCAATGAATCATAATGGTATTGATCACTGCAGTAATTTATCATACTTGCCTTGCTTCTGGCATTTGCTTATCGATGTACTCTGTTGGCAAAAAAAAAAATTGATTACTTGTTATCATGGAAATTTGCAGAAAACCTAATTGTTATAAAATGCAGCATGTTATTGTGTTCAAAGCCATTGAAAACAGAAAGATCACAAATAGAATAAAGTAATTTGCTTCATGGATACCCAGGAGAGAAAGTATCCCTGTGGTTTACTCATACTCATTTAAAAAAAATTAATTACTAACCACAGAAACAAACTGCAAAATAACTAAGAAGAGAGAAAAAATGTAACTTTTTTATATATAAAAAAGCTACAGTTAATGTTTTACTTACTGTGAATCGATTTTAAAATGTCCACGTTTCTTCTCTTTTCTATCTCGTGACAAAGTTACCTTCATAGGACTTTTCACACAGACTTAAATTTCAGGTTTGATAGATCCAAAAGTGCTAATAGTTTTTTTTGACCTTCAAAGAGGATATGTGTACAAGGGGGTACTGTATGAATTTATAAAGAAGAGCAAAGCAAGACCTAGAATATATTGAAAACATAAGCCAGTAAACCATGGCCTTGCTTTCGAAGAAGTTAGTAGCTGACAAAATTTAAGAAATTATATCATTACTTTGTGTATTTTGTAATAAAATAATTCTGTCTTCCAGAATTTTAGGACCTCAGACAATGGAAATACGGGGTTGTCATCAACATAGAATATAGGGCTGCAACAGTCACTGTGCCATTGTCCCTATGACATAAAAAAGGATCTTTGACAGTGTCTATTCAAGCAGCAGGCTCCTGTTCATTTTTCAGTAGAATGGTAAATTGTCATCACTTTGAATGCTGGAAATAATTACTACCTAAACTATTTGTAGCCATAAACCTGTTGTAGAGCTATGCACTTTAGGAAAAAAAAAACCTTGTCATAGTTTACCTCCATTTCATTTGAGTACTGCACTGCGCTGAGCATAGCAAAGCACAAATATGCAGATGAAAGATCTTGCTGTCTGTCTCTTAAGAGGGATTTGTCTGGATGTTCAATATTATGATAAACTGAAGATCTATGCCAAACATAATTTTTTTATTATTATTATTTAGAAGCAGGTTTGTGTGTAAAGAGTGGCTACAACAACTATAACTCATGAGTGCCATTTTTTTCTGCACACTTGATGATTGCTCCTTTAACAGACTGATAAAAAGTTTTTCCTAATATTTTATGTACACTTGCTACTTTTTTCTTTATTTAAAATTGCATGTGTCATGCACTGTTTGTATTTTTTCTGCTCATTTCATTCAGCTTCTTCTCAGTTATTTGAGATTTTCGATTTCTGATCTTGCCTGTAGTTCTGCAGCTTTTATTTTGTAGGCCAGAAACAACCCTTACTAGAAGACCAGTAGTTTTTCACTCATAGAGCTTACAAAGGAAATCCATTTAAGAAACCCCAAAAAACAACCGATCAACCCTCAACCAAAAAACCCTGAATGCTTGTAAAAGGTGGATTAGGAGTTCATGAATACCATCCCATGTAACAGTTGGCTAAGTACTGATGATATTACTGAGAAGTTCACTGGCAGGTTCTCACAGTACGTCCAGGTAGTTGCAATAGTTAAGATCGTGCTAAAAATAAACCCTCAGCAATGCTGATATGATTTACCAAGACAGCACACACAGCTCTGGCATTCTGTGTAGGGTAAGTGCAGGCATATTCCTGAACTCCGATCACAGCCTAGAAGGAAAGCCTACCAGAGAGTACTTTCTTGGTTTTCTTATTTCTGCTTTTCTAAGATGAGCAAGAAATCCGCAGCCTGATTCTGTTGTGCCTCCTAAGTTTGCCTTCCTCTTTATTTTTTAATTGCCTCTTGTAACCATTGCCTTTTATGGCGCTGTCTACCTTCTCATCCTTGAGAAGCAGTGAGAAGGGAAGGCTTACCTCTTTTATCCGAAGTGGCAGGCTGTTAACTTGTTCTTTCTGTGGTGAGAGAGGCTGTTTGCTCTAAGTGCTTCTGCAGGGCTCGTGCTGTGCCCCTAAGGTGTGGGCATATTCCCAGCTCATCTTCCCCTTCCCTTCTCACAGCCTTGCTCACACATGATCCTCCCCTGGTGCATTGCCATACCTACAGGTGGGAAGTGCCTTGAGGGAAGGGTTTCCCTCTGTCTTTCTCTATGAAATATACAGGACATTTCTGGATGCTTTTGGTAAGCAGCAAGAATTATTATTCGTGCGTAACTTTAGGACACAGACTCTAATCATTTTCTATTCCATTTCAGTACATTTATTATCTGTCTGATAGGTGAACAGGATTTCCGCAGGAATCTATCAAACCATGAAGATTTAGTCTTATTTTTATCAAAATAAAGCTTTCTACTGACCTCAAATGATATAGGGTGAGGCAGTACAGCCTTGGAAACATTCTCTAGCACTTTATTTGAGCTGAGTGAAATACTTAGATTTATGAAACTCAGTAAACAAATACTCTATAAAAACAAAAACCATGAGGGCTCAGTCCTGCAAGGATTTGAGAGCTGTGGTTTTGATCCAACAAAGCACAGAAGTATACATTTAGCTTTAAGATATTTATGCCCCAGGGTATTCCCCTACCCTTTGAGTTAAATACCTGTTAAGGTGCTTTATTGGCCAGACCATTTTCGACATCTTTTAAGGCTGAGTTCTTACATAAGACTTTTCCCTCTGAGATCTCAAAGCATTTCACAAAACACACTGAAGACAATTCTTCAAAATAACAAGGTAAAATACTGTCACAGGACAGAAAATTGTATTATTCCCCTGGGTAGGTACAAGATTCCCATCTATAACTAACTCTTCTAGCTTTCTAAATCTGTGACACAAAAATAGTATCTACTTTTGCTCCATTTACTAAAAAATGCCCTTCTCCAGTAAACACTGAAATGAATGAGTCATGTAAGAAAGGCAGGTTTTAAAGTAAGCCACAATGATCAAAGTCCCTAGCTACAGAGGTTTTGGGTTGTGTGTTTTGTTTTCTCATGAGAGGATGCAGAGGGATGGGTTTTATTTCTTTAGCTGGGAAGAATTAAAAATGCTAATAAGATAAACTAAAGACCATTAATAACAGAGGCAGTCAGTGTCTTAAGAGAAATTACAACAAATGAATAAAATGTCCTGGGATGTATCAGGCACAGCATCACCAGCAGGTCAAGGGAGGTAGTTGTGCTGTTCTGCTCTGCATTGGTGCAGCCTCACCTTGAGAACTGGGTGCCCAAGTTTCCAGGATTACAATATAAAAGGACATCAAGCTGTCAGAGAGCCGAATCCAAAGGACAGCCACAAGGACGGTGAAGGGCCTTGCAGGGAAGCCATATGAGGAATAGCTGAGGTCACCTGTTCTGTTCAGCCAGGAGGAGACTGAGGGGAGACCTCATTGCAGATACAACTTCCTCATGAGGGCAAGAGGAGGGGCAGGCACTGATCTCTTCTCTGTGGTTACCAGTGACAGGACTCAAGGAAAAGGCATGAAGTTGTGTCAGAGGTGGTTTAGGTTGAAAGTTTTTAATCTAGAGGGTGGTTGGTCTCTGGAACAGGCTCCTCAGGGAAGCGCTCACAGCACCAGCCTGACAGAATTCAAGAAGAGTTTGGACACTGCTCTCAGGCACATGGTGTGACTCTTGGGGTGTCCTGTGCAGGGCCAGGAGTTGGACTCAATGATTCTCATGGGTCCCTTCCAACTCAGCTTATTCTATGATTCTGTGATTCTATTGAAAGATAAGGTCATTGTCCGGGATATTGAACTAAGAGCAGTAACGTGTGTTAATACTGCACATAATTCCCACTCTAGATAATTATGTTATGACAACATCAAAAGAACCTATCTAATTTATTTGTGCAAGCAGTGCAAACACATATGGAAAGTTAAAATTTATTTTAAAAAATTCTGCAGCACATTTGCCCAAGAAATCCAAGAACAAAAATAAAACTTTTCATTTCTTCTCCTTTCCAAGGAGGAATCCCTCCACTCTACTGGACTAGATGTTTGTCAGTCTGAAAAGCTCAGTTTACCTCAGGAGGCACCACACAAGCCTTCAGACAGGTCTGGCCATGCTACCTTCTCCAAGTTGTGCCCTCTTCCAGCTGCAAAGGAAAAGGGGATGTTGTGGAGAAGCTCCTTGCTCCAGCCCCTAGGAAAACCTTAGGAGATCTGCATGTGGTTATGCAGTCATTCAGCCTCTTTTCTTCTATATCTTTGTGCATCCAAAAGATTGTTTGTTGGTTTGTTTTTTTTTTTTTAAGAAGATAAAACACTTACAAAGGATTAGAAGGTGTAACAACAGGAAGATAATAAAATCTTAAGAAGTGTGTGCAAATGAAAAAATGTCTTTTCACAGTTTTGTCAAATGAAATATTAACCCAAAATAACATGTATGGTGAATTTCATTCCTTCTTTTTTGCTAGTAATATTAGAGTTCTCTAATGGCAATCACACATTTGTTTTTCATGATGGAAAAGGTATTTTCTTTTTGCATATATTGTATTATCTTTAGAAACAGAATAATTCTGGCTCAGATAAAGCAGTATCTTCACATAATAATGATATCAAATTTCAGCCTGAACAATGAATACCAGAAAAGTTGAAGATACCTTGCAGGATGCCGTCAGATGGAAAATGTTTGAGAAGCCTTAAATAGCAGTTTCTTAATTCTTTATAAAAATAGGCACCTAGGACACACAATTTAAACTTCTAAATTGTCACCTGTGAATGACACCAAGGCAATCATTTGACCTCTCATGAATGTGACACAAATTTCCATCCTGACCCAAACTGTAAGAGCTGGGATAGAAGAATCTTGCCCTGTTCAGTTCAGCCAGCTTATGAAATCACTGTCAATTCTCAAGGCCACCTAATTTTCCCTACTTCTTCTGTCCCATTCTCTCAGGGTTCTGTGTAGCCTCAGGACAGAGAGAAGAGGGGGAGAAATTCTCACCCTTCATCCCTGTGGCCCTCAGCTGAAATCACCTCCCAGAGGTGAAGGGGCAGACTGAGGATAGGAAAGGCAGCAGTGGAGCTTCACTGCCTCTGTCCACCTCCGGCCTCCCCAATCCTGCCACTGGAGCATACCGATATTCAAAGGTAGAACAGCTCTGCAAATACACCATGCTGCCTTTTATGAGGGGTCTTCATCAGCTGTGGGGAAAGCTATCAAAGGTGTGTCAGGCCCGTACAGGAGGTTAGTCAGCTGGAGGGGTGGTTGGCACTATGGTCTATAAAAAAATTCAAGTAACTGGGTTCAGGTAGCCTAGAAAATAATTGAGTGAAGGAGTTTTTTGTATAGGTTGCAGTATTAAAGGAGTATTGTTCCTCATGTCTACTAAACCTAGAAGAAAAAATAATTAGCTTAATTTTCAGAAATTGAGGTTTCAGGCAGATATGAGAGAAAACCTTCCTTTTTTAGGGCTAACATTGAAGAAAGTGCTAAAAGGCTTTAACAGGCTTTAAGAAAGATAGTAAAATCCCCAGCCCTGGATGATTGGGATTCAGCCAAGTATCTCTCAGAAGAAGTGTAATCTTACTTGATTATTGGAGCATATAAAAGATTGATTTTAGGTCCCTTTCACTACACATTTCTGTGATTTTTATGATTTGACAAAGCAATGGTAATTAAAACACTAGGTTTTTCTATGATCTGCCAGATGGATCTAGTGATAAATCACATTCCCTTTGGCGTCCTTTTCTAAGTAGTACAGAATTTAAATGAGAGCTGACCTAGTTTACATATTCAGCATGAAAATGCTTTTGCCTATTTAAAAGGTGAATCTGTTTCTAATAACTTGCTATTTAATTCTGCCAACATAATTCCAATGGCTCAGTTTAAACAAGGGGAATAGTTTTATTAGCATTTTTAATATCTCTGTCCTTAATTTCCAAATCAGAAGCATTTTCACAACACCTCTGACATTCGTAGAATGACGTCCTAGTTGATCCTAAAGGTTACAAGTCCATGTTACTGTTTTACAGTGATTGCTGTAGTTCCTCTCCTCCCTCTCTCTTTCTTCTCACCATCCCCAGTCACGCATCTTTGCCATGGGAGATTTGTGTGTCCTTGACTGCTGGGTGCTTTATAACCATATTTTGTTTGTTAAAGCTTTATAATTATGGATTATGGTTTACCTTCACATTTATACACAAGGTGCATACATGTAGTGCTGTGAGTCACATGCGAAGTAACAACTGGTGTAGCGAGCTGTGTGATGGCCTTCTCTTCTGCACTTGCACTTAGGTACATTTGAGAAAGCAATTTTATTGCTTGTCACTTATTTTATGAGCATGTCATATTCCTCCAGCAAAACACCACTTTGGATGTAAGATAACTTTATGCTGGGAAATGAGTCAATTTTTCTTTCTGGATTCTTGAAATGTAGAGATTATGAAAAAGACGTTGTGGACAGCTTGATGCAATGTCTAGTCTGACATTATATCCACGAAGTGTGCTATATTTTGATGTCCCTGATAAATCACAATGTTTTGGTTTTTTTTTCTCTTTTTTTTCTCCCTCTTTTATGCGAATTCTTGTTGAACAATGCAGCTTTGGGATTTGATGGTGAGCTGTAATGAACTGAATTGAGAGTCATTCTAAGTTTATCAGCCAACTGAGGAAGAAAATAACAGTTTAGGGTGTATTTTTATGGAAAAAGTATGAAAACCTCTTGACCACATACATTCACACTGACTCTAAAAATGCTATAGTCTCAAATATTTATTTGCATATTGTCTTTAAGTATCTCCTGTTTTACACTAAGCTACTCAAATTCCTCTAACATGCTTTTCATAATTTCTCCTAACAGGTTTCAAAATCTTCTTTCCAATAATTTTTACCATATGTTACGGGAGAAAGACTAAATAAAACTTAACTAAGATGGCAATTACATCTATTCATGTTTTTCAGTCTCTAAAGTTTGGCTATGGAGTCACAGAACCACACAGTCACCCACGTGTTCGTAATCATCAAAGAACTCAAAACATATGTGTTGATATTTCTGATGCAATTGACACATTCAAGGAACAGGAATTTCCAGAAATCTCTGGAAATACAGCCAGGAATTCAATCTGAAGAGCTATGAGAAGAAGCCAGGGTGGAGGCTTGAGCTAAGCATGGTGCCTCCAGGAGGCTTGAACTAAGCATGGTGTCTCCAGGAGCACTGGAGGCCTCTTGCAGTCTGCTCCATGAGATCTGACACACAGAGAGGCCAGCAAGAAACAGATACTGATTGCAGGAATTTGGTGGACATCTACTAATTCCAGCAGAAATTTTAAAGTAGATGGTTCCCTGTTTCTGCTGCATGGCCCCCAGTCCTGCACAGAAAACTGGATTTGATCCTGGACTTCTTTTGGAAAGGTAGTATATTCTCCTTCTAGAAGCTCAGTGTGTTTTCAGCATTTATGTAAGTAATTCAGTGTATTATTAAAAGTCTGCGTCCTATTTTCTAAAGGCCAGCTAGTTCTTGAACTAGCTAGTGAGCCTGAACCTCTTCATCTAACAAAATGGCAGGAGGTCAGAAGAAAGTACAACTGACAGCTGTAGCACCACAAACCAAGTCAAATAATTGTTTAAACACAAAAAAAAGCCCACAATGGCCTAGCAATTTTTTTTTAAAACCAAGTGTACTTTTGTTTGTCTAACAGGCGAAAGCAGATTCGCATCCAAGGAGCAAGGGTGGGGCAAGAAGTAAAATAGACAAATTGACAAGAAAAACAGAGAGCTCATTTACCTCCAGAATGTGCTGTCATAAACACAACTCAGGGTTTCCCTTTTGTTTGCCACAGGTAATCTTTTTCCTTTTCTGTTATTATTTTTGTCATCCTTTTTTCTACAAGAAATATGACCTACAGGCTCACTACAGAAAAGGGTTGCATGTGTCTGTTGTCCTGCTGCACCATGAGAAAGCTCCCATAAAAGTGCAGCATGTCATTGTACTGGGAATTCCCTTTGAGTAATTCCTGAAGGAGAAAACTGTTAGTGTTGCATCACTTTGGGAATTATCTTTGAATAATTTCTGAAGGAGAAAACTCTTAGTGTTGCATCACTTTGGCAGCCTTTCTTTACCTATTTGGATTGTTAGTTTGAAGCTTTTGAGGATTTGACATCGGTTTATATTTATATTTTGAGATGAGCAATGAGGGATTTCTTTGTAGAAGCTGACTGATTTTAGATATAAAAGGGAAGTGAGTAGCCTTGCTAACTTAATTGAGTATGCTGTGGTATTCTTAAGCCAACAAGGACAGGACTCCAAAGTGCCACCAGACTTTCAGCAGTTAACCAAATTACTACACTACCTCAGAATGGAGGAGAAAAAAACCCCATGAAACTTTTGAGATATTAATGTAAGCAGAAAATGCAATATTTGCTTTACATGAGCACCCATGAAGATACAAAGATAATTTAGGCTGGCAAACTGACCCATTCAAAGGAATTTAAGTGTCCATCAATGGTCAATTTTTAACTGCCCTCAAATCCAGTTTTAAAAGAAAAGTCATGTTTAATGATTTACTTGCTAGGTAAATATTTGTCAAAATGTTGTGCAGTTAGGAAAACAAAATAATCCATGAACAGAGAAAGTGTTTTTCTGGAAGGAATGACAAACAGAGGATTTTAGATATAGTGATTTTAATTACCACTTTGCTGAAGTTCAACAGCTTAGAAAACAGCAAAAGACTTTCTGGGAGCTAGGGAATTGTGACAGCTTTTCCTGCAAAACCACCTAACAACCCCCTGCTGATAACCTTCTCACTGGAACACACACATCTTGTTTCTGTCAAGACAGAACAGTTAAAAATTACCTTCTGGACTTATTTCCTAGGCTGTAAAGAAAAAATTAACAGAAGGACCAGAGAACAATTTACATGTGAGGGGTTCAGGATTGAGATTTATTAGCTGTGTTTCTAAAAGTCAGATCAAAGGTCCTACACAGGATATTCTTGATGAACTGCCCAACTTGACAGATTTGGCTCTCAGGTTCTCCAAAGAACTGAAAGATCTCATCTGTGATTTTATTTATTTCAAGTCAGACCCACAGTCTCAAGGCACCTAATGTCAAAATAAATAACTATTCCTGACATTCATTGTAAGTCAGTTGATACTGAGGAAAGGGAACATAAAAATAAAAATAATATTACAAGAATGTAATGTGCAATGAACCCACTCACCCAGCAGGCAACTGCCCACCCTGCAAGTGCAGTGCCTACCTTCTCCCTTCCCAGTCTCCTTCCTATCTCACTCATTACTTCATTCCTTCTTTTCAGGGACTTTACTTTCAGCCACATCTCCTCTTTCCTTTTTTAAACCTTCTCTTTCCCATTTTAATGCTTGAGGAGTAGACTTTGCTGGGCGGAGCACTGTCCATTTGGGTTAGAGTGGTGAATTTTTTGCTAGTTTTTGGGTAGAAGGAACACAAAGCTTGAAGGACAAATAATTTGAGTGCTCATTTGAAAGCAAATGAACCAATTTTTTGCTTTCAGGATTGTTCCTATACTTTATCCAATGCTTCTTGTAGCACAAAATTATGAGGACAGTGATGACAACACCACTGATAGTCCCAAGCATTAGATGCATATCCCTGATACTTGTCTCCCTTTCCTTTCACTGCCAAGTAGACTTTGAATTCCTACATGCAGAGAAGCAAAACTTACTATCATGCATTTGAAATGAAGTACCCACACACTGGAACACCAGGAGTTGAAATCTTCTCTTCTCCGCATGTCTTTTTGGAAACTTTGGGCTAATCACAGTGATTTTGAGTTCTAATTAGTGAGCTCAATGTATTAGAAGATGGGACTTGTTGTCTGAAGGAGTCCTTCCATAAAACTCATAGAAAGCACTAATTATAGGTGCATCTCACTTTGCAAGGACATGACTTATATATTAAGCCCTCTACTATATAATTTCTTGCATAAGCGTTAAAGCATTACCATTTAAGGCCCTCATAAATCTGTGCTTCCTTGAAAGGAACCAGAAAAATTTTCTTGACAAATACCTAAGAGCAGTACCAATTCTTATATTCTGTAATGTTTGTATAGTCGAGATATACCAACATCCTTCTTCTGGAATGTAAATGCAGTACATCAGCTAGGATTCTGGGTAGGTGTGCAGGTGGAAGAAGCTGAAATGTAAAAGCAAAATAATACAGTCCCTACCTGAATCAACCACAAAGTTTGTCTTGATTACCTGCTGTGTTAATTTGGTAATTAATTTAGCTTATTTATTAAATTTTAATTGTAAAGTCAGTTTTCTTCTTGCAGTGTTTTATCTTCAATCTATCTTTTTCAGGAATCTATTCGTTTTCTCACTCTTGTCATTAAAATCCAGAAAAAAACAAGTGAACCCAGCACATTCTGCTGTAGTCAAACGCCAAAATAAACTCCGAAGACGGGGTAACTTCTAATTAAAAAAATCATGCCCACCAGATGCTGCTACCAAAGGAAATTCATATTCCCAAGAGTTTCTTTCTAATTCTTAAAAATAAACTACTCTCATTACCACAGAGACAGTGTAAAATATTTTATGTCAATAACTTATTTTAATTTTGAAGTGTCTGTTGTCTTTGTGAGCTATGCAGTTTCTCAGCAATTTTGGCTGTTTCCAGATGAATATATTTTTAAAATATTTTAATGTGTTAAATTTGTGGACAATTACATTTTAAATCTAAGCATATGATTCTATTGTGTTAAATCCTCCAATAATTATTTGAATACTTCTTATCTTTCAGTTAATGTCACAAATGTTTGCACTTATTACCATATTCCATAAAAATATTCCCCCATGTGTCATTGTGACTGTTCTTCATTTCCTGTTGTAACTCAGAAAATCTATAAATGGTTTTTCATGTATCTTCTTATTTCAACCAATGTCAGTAGTAATGCATGCAGAGAGTGGAGTTTCTTTGATAATCACTCTATTTTTAATTTTCATTACATGCCCTCTTGGCAGTAAACCAAATACCTTACACAATATTTGGAAAAGCATTACTGTGGTTCATATCGCATGTTTTTATCCTGAACACACCAAATGTAAGGAAAAAAAAGAGCAACTTTTGTCAAAGCAATGCAGTCAAAATATACAAGTTCATTTTTCCCTGTGCAGTGAACACCATTTTCCTTATATTTTTGTTGGAATTCACAGTACCTAACCTTAGCCCAGTAGTTTTTAATTTTCTGTAAGTATTGCAGCACTTGGTTCATCCTATTCTCTGATACTTTGTGGATTTCTTCTGACTTTTTGCATGCTTTTTACACAGAATAATGCACCAAAAAAGGCATAAACCTTGATCTCCAGAGCAGAGAGAGAACCTACAATGACTTCTGATGGGAACAGTCCTGTCTACCCCTACCTGCTCCTGGCTTCATGTTCCCATCACCTCTCTTGCTTCTCTGGTGCCTGGCAGATGAGCAGGAAGCTCATGAAAGAAACTGAACCAGCAGAAAACTACTCTTGCAGAGAGTGACCATCCTGTGCCAGAGCTGGATGGCGAAGGGGAAGTGACCGTGGAAGTGGAGAAGAGGAGCCAGACCAGTTTATCTGGCTGCACTTCACCATGAGGTCAAGTGACCTTAAGGAAAAACCTCACCTGAGCAGCCTGGTAACACAGCATCCAAATAAAGAATAAAACACCTACTGGGTGCCTGTGAATATTTCTAATTAATTAATGGTTTTGCTGCCTACCTTAAGGTCTCTAGGCAAAACAGACTAACAGCATGATTTTGAACATAAAGGCCTCTGTCACCTGTGATATCAGCCCAGACCTCTCGTGTCCTGCACGACCAGGCACAGGGAAACAGCTTAAGCAGGACTTGTGCAAGGCAGCAGCTCCGTAACCTTACCAGGGAGGGCGAGGAGAGGCTGACAGACATGTGAATCACTCATCACAAAAAGCCTCCATTCCTCCTTTCAGGCTACGTGACAGCTCTAATTCCTAAAGCTTTATTTTCCTGCAATTCTGATGAGTTTTTATGGGTATGGCTGTCACAAACATTGCTGCAAAGGTGTATATTTAATACCCAAAATTCAGGGTGGGAGCATCACAAAGCCTTTGTATGCCTGCCTCTCATTTTTGATAGGGATGGCATTTTGTGCATTTTTAGACACATGGATGCATTAAAGCCAGACAATTAAAAGGCCAGTGTTCAAATTTAGTTTGAATTAACTAACCAGAGATTTAAGGAACTTGACTGAGGTTTGCGTTTCACTCCCAATGACAAGCTGTCTTCTCCAGCTGATGCCCTGTGACCCACTGAGGAGGCAGCTGTCAGACCTCCTACTTGACCCCCAGGAATCCATCCAAGGAGATGCCTTGCCCTGAAAGAAGTGGTGGAAAAGCTCAGGCATCAAGTAGCAGCCAAAGAGCTCTGACTGCCCCTATCCCGCAGCCCTGGCAGGCCTGAAAGCCTCAGCCCAGACAGGGAGCTCCTGGCAGCTGTGAAGCACCAATGTGGGGAAGCCCAGCATCTGCCCTTCTGAGGGAGGGCGGGCAGAGGCAGGACTGAGTATTTTCTTGTGTGATATGCTGGGTTTGAATAATTGCCTTTTTCAGTCAGAGAGGCAGCAGGCGGAGCTGAGGGAGCCCAGCAGGGCTAAAGGGAGCCTGGATCAACACACATGTGTCCCAGCAACAAAGCACATTCTCTACAGTAACAACCTTCTCAGATTGGTGCTTTCTTCAGTTTCTTACGCAAGCTACTCCTCACACCCACATGCTATTTTTTCATTCACATATAAGAAAGGATCGAGGTTGAACTCGATGAGCCTTGTGCATCCCTTCCAGCTCAGGGTGTTCTATACTCTAAAGAGGCTGAAATAACACCTTACTGATGTGTAGTTCTGTACAATTTGCTATGCCATCATAAGCAGTGGTCCGGTACAGGCACGTACATGAATTCCAGAGAATCCCCTTTGTACTGAGTGCAGGTCACTCTGCACATCACCCAGCAGGTGTAAATGTGCAGTGTGAAGGTGTGGGGGGAACCCACTGCTTCACTGACAGAGGCCAGCACAGAACAGCACAATGGTGCTGAGGGGATCACTGCTGCAGTGCAGCCTCCAGGCAACTGACGGGAAGGGAGGGAGGGAGGGAGGGAGGGAGGAAGGAAGGGAGGAAGGGAGGAAGGGAGGAAGGGAGGAAGGGAGGAAGGAAGGAAGGAATCAGAAACTGCAGAAGACAGGAGGAACGTGCCTCCAGCATTATTCCTGAAACAGGGATACACTAAAACGCAGCTTCACACACTGATGCTGATCTTTGAAATTGCAGAAGTTGTAGTTACAGGGTCCATTGCAAATGGGAATTCTAAGGGGTCAAGAAGCAGTTCAGGTTGGAACAACTCAGGCTGTGAAGCAATGGCATATTTGTATTAAGATAAAATCCTTTGATAGGACAATCGATGAAGTTAGCTACTTCAGTATTCAGGGAATCACAGGGTTCCTTGGAATGCGGTTCAGGGAATCACTTGTTCCCTTGCCTGATGTCACAAAGGCTTCCTCTAGAACTTTGTACTGGCTTTCATGGAAATGGTGACTTGGTGATCTGTCATTCTGTGGCTGGTGAGAAGTTCTTTGAGTGTATTCTTGACTTCTCAGAAAAAAAAAAATGTTCCACACAAAAACTCCTCAAAACAATGAATGAAAATTAAACATTTCTTCCTCAGAAAGAACCCATATATGCATCATTTTCAGCATAGTTTTATTCTACTTTCCCAGTTACTTAAAACAGTGCTATATTTTGTGTTTCAAACAACTTATATTATATAAATGCAGATACTACTGAATGGAGCAAACAAACTCTTTTAAAGGGATATTACTCAGGCAATAGTGAAGCCTGAAAACAAGTCACTCTTCCCTGCACTTGGAAAGAGTTATTAAAATTATTATTAAACCAGGATACTGAAGACAACATAATGTCACAGAATGCCTCAGGCCAGTTTTGTACTATCTGAGCAAGAAAAGTACCTGATGACAGCACTCTGGAATATCTTTTGCAAAGAGTGCTGACCTGATAGCATACTCGTTAACTCAAAAAACTCCATTGTGTGAATTTTAAGAGATAGGATTTTTACTACAGGTAAAACATGTTTTCTTCATGAGGCACTGCCTGCAAATCTGCTAGCTTGTTGGAAGTGTTGGAGGGAGTTAAGTTGAATTAATGTATACCTGATACAAATTTGAGAAAAAAAGTCACCAGTTGCAAAGCAACACTTCTAATACTTTCTCTGTAAAACCTTGAACCAGTTCTGGTAATATCTAAAGCACACAACAAACAATGCCATGTCAGAAAACACAATGAGAAAACAGAATAAAGGAGAAAAAAGGAGACAAAAATGAACTGTCTCTAGTAACCTTGAAACCCTGTAGAAGAAAATATCCTGTCCACATCCACACTATTGTAGTCTCTACAGTCCACCTGTATCACCGATGGTCTCCTTGTTTGGAGCTCCTTGACAGTAGACAATGAAAGGAACATCTGTTTTCTGGTTTTAAAAGTGAAACAGGAATAGAAACTATTTCTCCCTGTGACAGTTCAGTTACTTTCCTGATGCCAGTTTTAATTAGGCAACAAACATAATTAGAAACATATAGCTGTTCTTCATAGCCTGATGAGAAACAGCAATGTGACCCCAATCCAGAAACATTTGAAAACCACTAGATGGATGGCAGAATGTTAGGGGACTGGCTAAAAGTCATAAGTTTTCATTTTCATTTTTTTAAAATCTCATATTGGTGGTTCGTTTCCTCAAAAGTGATCTCATGTTTGCTTCATGAATTCAGTATGAAATGTTTGACATCTCCAATAGATATCCTATCTTTCTTTTGAACAAGGGTCTTCCTCAACATCTGCTCATATCCTCCTGAGCACTCTCCTACACTTTTAAGGGGCACATCACAGCTCATTGTCTGCAAAGAGTTCACTGGCTGGTGCTCATCAGCCAACACACTGTGTCTGAGCCACACACTGCCTTTACACTTGTGTCCTCCTTACACCTTGCTTTTGCTCATTCTCTCTTGCAGATGAGCTCACTTCTGTCACACTTCTTGTGCCGAGACCCCTGGCCAAAGCACTCTCTTTGTTGACACCCTAAGTGACACTGGATTCCTGTTCTTCCTGGCCTGAACTGAGCCTTTAATTCACTCAGCTTTTACATCTGCCTTCTCCAGTCCAGGACATTGCAGCTAAAGATGCTGGTATAGTTCCAGATCTTCTGCAAGTCTTTGTTATGCTCTTTTTTGGGGAAAAAAAAGGGTTTTATTGAGCCTCCAGGATATATGTAAGGCTGCCATAGCATGGAGCAGAAAAATACTAACTTTCCAGAATAATAACTAGGACTAAGAGGTAATGATTTTTCTTTGTGAAACTGTCATTTCAGAAATCACTCTGGGAGACAACTGAGCAACCTGACTTCTGCAGACCAACTCCATGCAGAGTTTGATTACATGTTTAAGTAGTTGGATGTTCATACTTTGGTGGCACAGCATCTGAAAAATCAAACTGACATCTTTGTAATCGCAATTGCAGCATAATAACAGAAAACTCAAAACTCTCATCACCCTTACAAAGTAACTTACTGTTTTCATAAAAGAAATCTCTCCCATAATACAAAATTACCTTGTCATAAATCTCTGACGGATCCAGTAAAACTAAATCTCTTACACCTTTTCTCGGATGAGAGCAGTAGTAATCCCAAAGCCAGACAGAACTGTTCAAATGTTTTAAACACTTGTCAACAACCTAATGGGTGACAGATTTCTCCTTTTGGAAAGGGAAGTAGCAGTCTGTGAGCGTGCTCAATGCCATACCAACCTGAACTGGAGATTTCTTTGTGAGAGCAGCTACAAAGGTGACCCAAGCCTAAGTACTGCTCAATGCCATAAATATACTATTGCCCTTCTCTTAATCCTACTGATTTCAGACTGTCAGCAATGTTATGTCTGATTCTTTTCATTCCTCTGTTAGAAATCCAACGTAAGATTGCTTCTTTCTTAATTCTTCATAAACATGACTGCCTTTTGGGACGCAGTAAGCAACTTTTCTTGCATTAAGGAATTACCAAGGTATTTCACTTAAAGTAAGGAATCAGTAAGGAATCTTCATTTACATTATTTTGAAACACATACTTTTATGGAAAAAAGTGTTCCCAGCACATGAGGAAATTTGATTTCATAAAATGACAGAATTGTCCAACAAGGTTAGTGTGAATTTTAATATTAAATTCATTCAAAGTACAATTACAGAATAAACTGATGCTTTTAGTAAAAGTACTTATGATAAGTACTTATATAACTTACAAAGACGTGAATAAATGGATCTCACTCTAATCAGTTCATTAATAGTAATTTCTCATCCTGTGAAAATTTCCCCTTTTTTTCTGAAAATGCACAAAGGACAGGTTATAATATAACCAAAATAAGACACTGAAACAGAAAACATATTGCTATCAGGAAATTTTCAAAATTGCCAGCCTGTTAGAGAGAGAAAATAAGTAACAGAGAATGTATTCATTTGTTCTGTAGACACCCTGTTACAAAGGAGTGAAATATGCAATGGTTTAATACACAAAATTTCACTTTAAAATAGCTGTTTTAAACTCACTGTGTTCTGTTATTGAAACTCTACTCATGTAAAGTTTTTATTTTTTACATAAACTTTATTATGTTTTCAACATTTGGAATAAGACATCATGGTTAATAAAAAACATATAATGACTCACTTTTTCATTACACAAATTAATATATTGCTTTAATTACTACAGTTTTGATTAGAAGAAACAAAAGTTGAAAATAATTTATTACCAAGCACATCTTCATTTCCAATTTATATACCATTAAATGTCTCTTTATTTATTTTGAACCGTTAGAAAAAATATGACTATTCGCTTTGCCATTCTCCCAAATTGCTTTTTCCATTTGCTCCTTATCAATAATTGAAAATAGGTCTTGAACCAATTTTGTCATGGATTATCTTGGTCTAACAGTAAAATCTCTGTCCCCTTTAGCCAAACCAGACCAGTCCAGACTGCTCCAGAGACATCTGGAATTCAAGATGACATCTGGACACTCCAAGGCAGTGCAGAACAAGTTCCTGCTCAAAAAGCCCTGAATAACCACAGGTACAAGGAAAAACCGTGGTGAAGGAGATATGTATCAGGGAGATTTTTCCTGCATGGATTAATCCCCACAGCCCTCACATAACTCTACAGAAAGTGGTACAGAAATATGAAGAGAAAGGGAATGCTTGATCAGCTCCCGACTTGTTTCCTACTCTTAAATGTACAAATGAACATGTTCAGTATAGCAGCTTGGGAATGTCATAGGATGCAGTTAGGTCTGGGAAACCCACATCTGCAGTGTGTTTCTGCGGAAAACATCTGTAGCATAAAATGGGTATTGATTACAGGCTGGTTAGGCTTCACTAGGTGTGTGCTCTACAGTTCCTAGAACAAACATGTGGATCCACTCCAAAAGCATGGAAAACATCACTTGGTTATAAATCCTGTTGGTGCCTGAAGGGCTGGTTAACCTTCACAAAGTGTCCTTCGTGCGAATGAGCCGAGCCTGAATAAAAATATGATGTTTTACTGCCCTCTAATGGCTGGCCACAACCAGACCCCCTTTTTTTGCGTTTGCTCCCCAAAAAGCTCTTCCCAGCAGGCCACCGGCACACAAAGACTTCTAGCCAGAATGAACGTCACGTATCCTCACATGCCAAGACCTGTGAAAAGTAACTATACAGCACCCTGGGCGTGTTGGAGAAACAAACCGGGCACCCTCCTGAGCCGAAAGAAAGTTCTTCAAACCAGAGCTGTAACTTTGTAGTTCATGGTATTTGAACAAACTGCGTCTAAAACATCAGTGACTGAAATTTCAGCATCTGAACAAGTCTTATCAGTCTGACTTGATAAGCCCTGAAGGATCTTCTGATATAGCTGAGAGAAAAAGTACCTTTAACAGCAGTTTCAGACTTTTTGTGTCATTGCCTAGAAATTCTCTTGGTAACAAATTTATGGATAAAGTATTTAAATCCAGACTTTTAAGCCTTTTCTTTTTATGACGAACTACTGTTCACAGGAGCCATAGGACCTCTTCAGAGAAGCTGCTTCTCAGTGTCAGGAAGGGATTTACAGTCCAGTCCTTAATAAGAGTACCAGTGACAATAAAAAAACCCCAGCTATTAAAAATGACACAATCAATCCTACTTAAGTGTCATACAACTACTGAGCATGAATTGTAGTGTGAGTCATTTTTTTAACCAGGGAAAAGAATAATCTGGTAAAGCACCCATTAATTTCAAAACCATTTTGAAGGATTTTGTTTTCCTGTCGAACACTGTGGATGAAGAGTCTGTTATCATAGTAAATGCAGGAATCCTGAAGCAAGTACATTTTATATTTATGTGAAAACCTTATGACAGTGCCATTTTTCATAGGTTTTATAAATTTCAAAAATGAATGGTACCTAAATTCCACTGTTGCTTTAATCCTGCTCCACCTGCTCCATGTTTCATGTTGACAATCCACAGAATTTTCAAAATTTTATGACAATCCTTGTAGTTCATCAAATATCTCTTCATCCTGTAGTTTGAATCTATCCAGTTGGGGTATTTCCCATGGAAAATCTGATATAAGACCAAGTCTTTCTTTTCACAGCTAGAAAAGACACACTGGGAGAAAAGAATGGCCATGAAAATTTAGATCTGTCCATAAGTACATAATTTTGTGTATGTTTTAGTGCATGTCTTTATTGAAACAGGATTCAAAAATGTAGAGAATTATTTTTCCATTTTCCAATTTTTTTTACTAACTCTAAGTGCTTATGATTCATTTGCCTTGGTTGTTTTCTTTCTTTTCATCTCTCCCTTCTTATGTAATAAGTGAACAACAGCTGTGCTCATGCTGAGGTCTCAGTCAATAATATTTCAGTGATTTTGAAGCTAAGTAAAGCAAACTGCCTCACAGTGACCTCGGAACAGTAATAATAGGATCAAAAGATACATTCTGTTATCTGAAATGTGCCACGAGTACCTGTTACAGGCTTCAAGCACTATTGATTCAACTAGGGGCTTTCAATAAACCAAATTTAACTAGTGTTGAAATCTCTGGATCTCTTATTGCAACAGAGAACTTTTGCACAACTTGGGCATTTGCAGAGAATCTTTCAGCTTTTCTGCTTTAAACAAAGCTGCTCTTATAACCACAGGAGCCAATGTTCCTTGTTTGCACTACCATATTTGCAATTGATTTATAGACTTATTTCATTAACGCACTGAATAATGATGACACGTTTGAGAGCTGTGCACATGTTGCATGAATTTAATGCATGCAATGGTTTGGTTGATTTTTTCCCTTCAGAAATTTAATGTGAGAAAAAGGGGAAATGTAGTAGTAAGTAGAGAAGGTGCAACTTCATAATAGGCAGAAATCTGAAGACTGAATTTTATCACATGGCGAAGAAAGGACTGCCTTTAGGACATTATTGCTTTTAAAGGGAAGCTTTTGCTTTGTCTGTATCTATTCATCAGCCAAAGTGCTGTACACAGAGTAGTAAATCATGAGTCTTGTGGACCTGCTCCACAGAATACTGCAGGCATTGATGAGAATGGATGTGGATACCCAGCAGATGACACTGTTGTTTGTGTGTCAGCATTACTGGAAAGTGTGTCAGGGTTACTGGAAGGTGTGTCAGGAACAGGTGCAGCCTTCAGAGCAGTTAATGCACTATGCTTGATAAAAAATCAAATTAAGACAAGTTAAAATTAATTTAGAGACTCAAAGTGAAAAACTAAAAGAACAAACCCTTTCTGTTTGAAAAACAGCTGATTTCTTTTTTGCCAGGGCAATTAACTGAATGTTGACAGGGCAGACAGGCTCAGGGTTCATTTTCAGCTCTGCTACATCACATGCACTCTGTTGCAGCTTTGCTTCTCTCAAGAGGTCATGGATACACTTAGTTCTTTAAAAGGGACTGTCAGGCTACACTGAACATATATGTGTACTTCAAAAAAAGGCTTTTTCTCTCCTTGAATGAATACAGAGAGAAAGCTTTTCCAAGTCCAACCTTTATGCAAGATTCAATACATGAAAAAACACATCAGAACTAAAAATAGAGGCACTACTGTAAGAACTTCAATGAGAACAGCAGACTATCAGGGTCTAATTGTTAAAACACTGAGATACAAAGATCTGTAGTTTAACCAGTCTAAACTACCTTTTTCTGTCCGCACAGTGGATCCCTACAAAAGCCTTCAGAAATGCTAGTCGACATCTTGTCATCCATCTTTAAGTTTTGTGGTAAGAGATTGTCAGAAATATCTCACTTACAAGGCAAAGAATATCTTGAAGTATACAAAACGAATTGAATGTGGAACTCAAGCCTGGGCTAGGAATCAGCTGTGTATCTCAAATACAATTCTTTGCATCAAGCACTGTTATCAGGACATAGATAAGACTAAAATATACTTAACTTTTCAAATATCAGCATTTAGCTGAATTTTTGTTCTTTCCATCCTTGTTGATTCTGTCCATTGATCTCATAGGAACTAGATGACTTCACTTTGTTTCTGTCATTCCTCTTCATAATTTTACCCCATATGTTTCATTTTAAGCTTGACCATATCCCAGAACAATCTCCTGTGTCTATAGCCAGAATGTCTGTCTTACAAACCGGGATTCATAGACATTTCTACCTCTTCAACTAAGATCATAATCAAATCTGCTTTTTCAAATTTGATCTTCTCTTTTGAAAGACATGGTTAATGAGCAAAAATAGAATCAGCTCTATATGATACAAAAAACTTTCCTGTTTTGTTTGGTTTGCCTTTTTTTCTCAGTTTTATCATTCTTTCATTAGTTTTTCTTGGTTGCGGTAATCTTTTTGAAAGGGAAGAATTGTTTTTGCAAGTGGACATATGCTCCATACATGTAATGAAACAATAGAGCAGATTTCCTGCAATGTTCTACAGAAAGCCAGTAATTTTTTATGTGTACCAACAGAAGAGATAAAAGCTATTTTTTTGCTTTGAACATCTTGTTTAAATTAGAGACAAGACTATAAATGTAATTTCACTATTGCAAAAAAGAAAAACCATGAAACTGAGTCCAACTTTGCAGATTTGTACTATGATTTGGCTTGCCAATTGTTCAAAGATTTTACTGTAATTGCATGCAGTAAGTATTCCAGGTAGTTGTACATCTCTGATTTGTAAATGAACACTTCCTTGGTGCCCAGCTGCCTTCAGCATGGGTAGTGGCTTTCCACATGCTTCAGCTAGAATTTCTCTCTTCACACGAGACTTCCATTTCCCCCAGCCATGAGCACTCATGTACTATTTCCCTGTTTATCCCCAGCCATGCCACACGGTTCTGCTACCTAATGCTTACACCTCCAAGGAGTCAGTCTGCCAGGAAAGTGCATTGATATTCTGGCAAGCACTGTGTTCTGCCAATGATGGGAAAGAGAGAAAAAAAAAACAAACCGAAATTTTAAGCTCTCTCTTCTTAAATTTCAGTGATGGTAAGCCATTTGTAGCTCCCACTGCAATGCAAAAGGCTAAATTATAATGATATGCAATGCATTTTAAAGTAAAAATGAAGTATTCAAATGTGGTGCTTGCAGTTTTATCCAGCCTTTCTAATTTGAAACCTAATCAGCTATAGAGGAAATGCCTTCCTATGTTTTCTCAGAATCCTGGCTGATAGAAAACATTTCTGTTGGAAGTGTCTGCCAAAAGGGCTATTTTCCATGCAGAAATCATACGATATGCCTCCCATGGGCATTTCACTGTGATAGCATAGATGACTGTGGGAATGGGGCAGATGAAGAGAATTATGAATTGTGGTGAGCATTCCAATATCTGTTAAGTACAAGAAAGAAAACGTGGTTGTGAGGTGTGCTCCTCCAGCTAAGACACACTCTTATCACTAATAGCCAGCAGATGATGCACAAGCCTGACAAGTCTGGGGGTTTCAACATAACTGAATATTTTCTTTAATGAATGAGGAAATTACACCATGCAAAGAAAACTGACAGGGTCTCTAAAAGCATGCCCCGGGAAAACTCCAGCTGTGGTATCCTTGTAGAATCCCTGTTTTATTATCCTCTGCTGTGGACAGTGGGAAATCACTGCACACCAGTGTGCTGAATCCTTTAGAGGGAATGCATGAACTCCCATACACAAGCAGGAACACCTATGCTCAGTAGGGAGTAGGGCTTCCTACTAGTAGAGGTGAAGAATTCTTATTCTATGATGATTTCAATAGTTTTAAGTGTGTTAGATGTATACATATGTTGGTATGTGTGCATAAGCACCGATGCGCTTGGTGCCTTACTGATCTCCATGCCGACTCTCAATCCAAACAACAACGAGGAAGTCAGATCAATGAGACCAGTGCTGGCTAATAAATGATCCCTCTTTTGGAGTATGTCTTGGAGTATGGTGCCCTCTACATCACATTTGATATCTGTGACTCTGAAGCATGTTGCGTCAGAAGATAATGTGTCAACCTCATTGCCATCTCCTGCTTTGTGTCTTCTCTCCCTGTCTGTCTTCTAGTAAAGTTCTTACATCTCTTTCACTTCCTTTTCTTGTCCTGGGTATTTCAAATCATCCTTCTGTGCCTCTTTCCTGTTTCTTTACCATCACCCCTTCAGCTTCCATCTTTGGACTTGCTTATTTGTGTTTATGCCTTTCTACATTGCACCTTTCCTATTTATAGTTCACCCACAGATTAGGTGCCACACTGTACTCTGGTGTCCTAGCAGTGATTCCTCAAAGACTCAGAGTGTCCATATGTAAGGAAGATTCCTACTTTCTACCAAGCCACTAAAAAAATTTATCTTATTTTCTATCAAATCTCATATAACTTGTACAATTGGCTATACATTGATCTGGTCCAGTCATGATCTGTTCTCATTGTCTTCTATGGTTTTGCCTGAAATTCGAGATCACCAAATATATTCATTTATGGAAATTGATGCAAGCTTTCTGGTTTTTACTGTCACTTTCTGACTTTCAGACTTTTTAGTCTTCTCCTAGAACATTTCCATTGTCATGCAGAGATTTTCACTATAAACAATTTGTAACTCTCCATGATACACCATGTACCACAGTATGAGATTCTTGACTACACGAATCATTCTATTTTAGCATTCAATTCTTTTTTTAGACTCCTCTTCTAATAATATTTTGCATCAACATTAGATTTCACTATTTCTCTATCTCACTGCCCTGCTTATAGTCTAGGAGTCTTCTGATAATCAAGTGAAGTGAGATTTCTTAATTTGGTTTTATAGTTGCTACTCACCATCAGCAGAAAAGGCAATAAAAAAATTCCATCCTGTGTCAGAAAACACAGATAATCAGCACCCATATTCTGGTCTTCATAAAAGTCCAATAGATGATTTACCACAGAAAAGCATTACTACTTTTTATAGTAAATAAAGTGGATGGGTGTGTATCATTGATATGGTTCATGTAAAGCCTAATTATCTTGATTTATCAGAATTCCAACTTAATGTACTTATTAACACCCTTAAACTATTTTACACTTCTAACGCTCTTCCCTGGGTACATATATTACAATTATAGAGATATCTGGACTTTTAGATGCACTCAGGGAACTTCTTTATTTTCCCATAGCCTTTTGCATGCATATCAGAGTGTAGCAGGGTAATCCAGTGGAGAACTCAGTTGTAAGTACTAGGTTGAAGCTTTATAAAGTTGCAAGAAAATGGTATAACATTTCTGGACACGTTTGGATGGTGGATAAAGAAAAAAAGAAAACTGACAGAATTCTCTATGAAATGTAAAAAAAAAAAATCTTGAAATGTTTCATGTTGATCCCTTCTAAAATATTTCTTCCTGCCTATTTATTAGGATTCTTAAACCCAAAACCCTCAGCTCAGCTGAAGTATTATAGCACTGGGACAGCTCTTCAGATGGGCTGCCAAGCTGGGGCCCTGCGAAAGCCCTTCCCTTAAATCTGAGAAAGCAAGGAAAGTGCCTTGGCAAGCAAGAGGCAAGTTTAGATGCTGTGTTCCCTCTGGTCTGCACTAAAATCAAAGCATCCAATTTCTCAGAGAAGTGCAGTGACTTAAACACATCTACATTCTCTGGTGGAAAGTGTTCCCTCGGCAGCTTCTCAGATGTTCCCATTATGAGCTCAGCTGGTCAGAGCACGGAGCTAATAATGCCCAGGCTGCAGGTTCACACCAGTGTGGGCTACTTTCTTGAGAGTTGGACATGGTGACACATTGGATCTTATCCCTCTCTGCAAGTCCCTTCCAACTCAGAATACTCCATGATTTGTACATATACATAAATTTATATATATGTCAAGTTCATGTTTTGTTTCAGTTACCCTTACTATAGTTTATGGACAGTAGGATATTAAACTTTATTTAAGTGTTACTTACATGTGCTTTCCATGCAAATCACTGCAGTCCTAGGAAGTGCAGCATCAGTGTTTTATAGCCTTCCTGATGAAAGAACCTTACCAAGGTAATTTGGGGGTGTTACACCAAGATGTCCAATCCCTTTCTATAAAGAGGTTCCAAAATGACTCTCCATGTGATCAGAAAAATTTGGTGAATCATGTGTAAGACATTCCCTCAAGAATTCCTTTTCCCAGGCCTCCACCAATACCCAGAAGGTTGCAGCTGCATGGAAACAGAAGAGTATGTTCAGTTCCACTTGTTTCAAGTACCATAACCCTCCTGCGAGTAGAGTTCCCTTTGTCTCTAGCCTGTTTTACAAGCAAAGAGATGCCTAAACACCCTCTGCATTATGTCACTGCAGAAAAGGTTGAGCCACTATAGATATTTATTAGGTGATTTACTAGTATGTAGTGAATGCTGTGAGCATTTTGCTGCAAGGCCCACTTCAGTGTGGGATTCATCTGACAAAATATGTGTCAGCAGGGTAAACCAGGCAACTAACACAGGTCGTAAGGATTGCACACAGAACATGTTTATGTCTCTCCTCTAAAGAGAGCTTGGGGTGTGAACCGAGATGTGCATTTTGAAGTGTAGATGTTTGCAATTAGGTGAGCTGGATGCTCCTGGGGTTTGTCATTCCTACTGCTTAAAGCCAGACAGCCTCAGGCCGCTCACTGAAGATCACCAGTTGTGCAGTCAGCAGTGGGGTAATGAGCACCCACCAAATATTGCTGGTTACCAAATCAGGAATTTCAAGATTACTGATTCTTAATGACAGCTGACAGGTCCCTATTTAATTTTTTCAGTTTAGTCCTAAAAGTCGTCCAAATTTATGTATGGCTGAATACTTGTTAATATTACAAATTCTTGATGACCTGTCTGGCTCACAAAAGGAAAATAGGTAAAAGAGGCCAGTCTCAAAACTCATCAATGAAGTTCTCTGGCCTTCAGCTAGCTTGCTCAAGCAGTCAAGTACATTTACTTTCCAGACAGACCAAACAGATGTCTGTCATTTTCCAGCACCTCCCAGTCCCAGGAGGCCACTCAAACTTCATCACAGAATTTAAGCAATAAGGACAGGTGACAAAGAAGATGAGGTTACCCAGGCTTCACAGGCAAGGTAACTCACCCAATGTACTGCATCTGGCATAATGTAAACCAAATGTGCCCAAAGTCCTTCCCTGTCTCTGACCCTGTGTCAGCTCACCCAGCTGTAAGACCTGATTTTTGACTGTTGCAACACTGACCAGTTAAGACCTAATTTAAATACGAGGTACCAGCTACTTTTAGGTCACTCACACACAACCAGATCCATTTTTTCCCAGATGAAGTTTTCAGCAAGTGTGCAAAGGTAAAGAAAATGAGAGTATCTTAGAAGTTTCTTAAATTATTACATGAGATTTTTAAATTATTACATGAGTCCTGGAATACATACAATGAACAAAATCAATATACAGTCCCTTTTGTCATCGCTCTTTTAACAATATAGTGCAGCATTTGCCTTTTAAATTCATGTTTTGATCATGTTGGTCAGATGTGCCAGACCTGCACAGGTGCAGGCAGTTTTGTATGCAATACACAGAGATCTAGTCTTGCTCCCTGCCACAGAAAAATAACTAAACTCAAAATAAGCCTGTCTAATAAGAAACACCTCATTTTGAAATGAAACGAAGCTCTGAAACTGTCATGAAACTTTGCTTTGATAAGTACTCAGGTCCCACCACTAGCACTTGAAAACATGACTTTTTGGAGTGTAAGAAGCTCTTCTTTCTATTGTTTTGAACACTGTTCCCTTTCCAGGACTGTCATGTGGAAGATGATGCAACCTTTGAGGAAAATGAGAGCCAGTGACAAAGAATGAGACCTCAAACACCACGTGTTCAAACACCACCTCTAGACATGTGACCCAAATGAATTGGATTTGGCAGTAAGAAAGGGAATTGCTCAAGCAACCCCCTAAATAAACCTGCTGTCATTTCCCAATGTGTTCCCAGATCCCACAGATCAGACCTGAGAATGACAGGGATTTTTCTCACAATATGGCCACATTTCTAACGCTTGTTTCGAGGGCACTATTTTGATGTCACCTCTATCTTCTTGTAGTGTTTTTCATCATCCCCTGTAGTTGATCATGTCACAGACCACTAATGCATTTTTTTTTCAATCTCTGTGGTGTCTTCCATTTTTCCATGTTAAATGATTTTGTCAACAGGTATCAGGCATAAATGTCTCACTAGTTTGAAACCTGGGTTACTCGGAGATCTACACAAACTGAAATGGCTGTGAGTGAGCATTTTCTCCCTGCCTGTGAAAGCACCATTCATCACCGGTGATGTGTTTGCTTCTGCACGACCAGCAGTGCATGTGCTTATGTCATTGATCTGAAAGAAAGAAAGAGGCAGTGAAGTTATGTCTGCAAATGGCATTTCCCCCTGGGAAATGCACTGGTGAGGCTGCACCTTGAGTCCTGTGTTCAGTTTTGGGCCCCTCACTACACTATTTACCAG